>PNEQ01121510.1:0-77283 GCA_003012365.1 Medauroidea extradentata | reverse complement strand
TATATATATATATATATATATATATATATATATATATATATATATATATATATATATATACCATGCACAAAGTACAAGCATAGCTTTTGAGCTTTTAATGAGTACATAAGCAGCAATCAGTCACAAGTGTTTTTTTTTTAATATTTTTAAATTGCTCGACTGATTGTGACATAAATACACGTTAATAGTTCAACTGAGTAGGTCATACCGCAGCGCAAGGTAAACAGAATTCTTCGTATAATCGAAAATTCCACACTTCTATTCCAAGTACTAAAATATCCTAAAAATATAATAATATAATATAGCGACTGATACCCCATCTTAAAAGGAAATAATTCTGTTTCAGGACATTCAAGCACAAGAAACACAAGCTGTATGCATTCATCTTTATTTAATTACTCTTCTATATACACCGTTTCAGAAACATTTAACTGGTGAATGGGCATTGCAATTTAAGGTTGCCATTAACACGCCATTAATAGAGGTACGTCAATTTCGCAAATACATTCTAGGTCAGGTTGAACTCCAAAAATATATACTTCATAATCACGTGTGTGATTAGCTGGCGGCTGTCACGAAACGCATTTGACTACTGCAAGCCAGTAGTAAATAAGTAAATGCTTCATGGAGCTACCGCTTGTATTGTTGTAAGCCAATGAATAATCGACTGTATCCAGAGTGTGTACATGACTGAGCAATCTAGGGTACTGCCAATCTGCGAAATTGACGTACCTCTAGCCGTTAACTAGTCGGTAGTATGTCTGGAACAATAAGTCTACTATACTAAGAGACTAATATCTTTTTGGCGCCATTTCCGTATTTAATCCGAAGTTGATGGCCGCACGGGCGCCTGAGGCTTAGGCAAAGCAATACTGCCTTCCTTAGTGATGGTGGTGATGTAACAAACGAAACACCTCGTACAAAACCCAATCCTGTATCTAGGGTAGGAGGGGAAGGTAAGATTAAATGTATCCTCCCTGGTTGGGAGTCAAACCCGGGACTCTTGGTCCACCGTCCAGATGCTCTAATCACTGAACTATGCGGTCGAACATTACCTTGATTGTAGTTTATTAAATAGTAAAATCACTTCACAATACTTCATTACTGTAATGTAAGGTACGTGGGCTTCACGACTCGTCGACAGCAGGGTCATTATGGGTAGAGCCGGTGGTTTTTGGTGAAAAGAATTTTGCAACAATTTGTTTCAATGACTTATGTGCACATCTGCAGCTGTGCATCTTGGTCAGTGATTGTATGCTTTTAACTCTCAGCATCTCGGCGTTCTACCCACAAATCACAGACTTGTGGTATTGCTGTAATCTTGTTATGATTGGCGCAGTCAAATGAGTGAGCGGTCACTGCACTAATGCATTCTGCTAAAAACCATAAAGCAGAGCTGCAGATGTGCACATAAGGCACTTAAACAAATGGAGGGGAAAATTATTTTCACCAAAAATCACTGGCTCTAACTATAAGGTATTTACAGCACGGACATTTCTTTATTTATGTCTACCATATGTGTGAAAAATATTATTAATGACTCTAAGTCACCTCGAGTGTCTAAAATCACTCCATACAACAGAATGGAAAAAGTTTTCCAAATGAGTTATTTCATTTCGTTACGTTCATTTGATTCCGTGGTGGAGAATAAACAAAATCATGCAATTTTTTACTTTGAAGTGTTATTGTGGGAAAACAGGCTGAGCAATTTTTTGTAAGAGGAAAATGTATCCCCTAAGTAACGTTTACAAAAATAACATTATTTCTCACATGTATAAATTTATGATTTTTCGCTTACTTGAAAATTCTTAAGGGGCATGCATGTAGACAAGCGAATCAAGGACGTCGCCTACGTGCGCTTAAAAATACGCTGCAGTGTGTTCGTAAATACATATTTTTTATTAAATTATTTTGCGGCCCTTTGTTCGGTTGTTGTGGGTAGACGAGTTTTTAATGTTCGGTTTTGCTCTGTTGTTATCTACGTAGTTGTTCTGCTTTAACCAATTCACACTTTTCTATAAACAGTAAGTTTATTGTTAAGAAAGCGGTGTACCAAATAAACATATGTAACTGGTAGCCAAAAACTAAAAAAATACTTTAACGGCAGTCTTAGCACTAATGTGATCTCGTTAGGTGAATGTGCCGATTGTCTCAATCGTTAGTGCTTCTGCTGAATAAGTGGCGTTAAATGTCGCCTTTCGGCTGGGTATCAAACCCTGTACCCTTGGGCCAGCGGCTAGAAACACTAATCAACGTGACTGATTACACAAAGTCACCGTACAATTACAAACTATAGCTAGGGCTACGATTTTGTCGCGAAAAGATTTTTGCACCACTTTGTTTCAGTGTCTCTCGTGCACATCGGTAGCTCTGCTTCATGGTTATTGGCAGCGTGTCTTTGTTCAGACACGTTTCTCATTTGACTGCACCAATCAGAATAAGATTATTGTGACTCCTTACGTCTGTAATTTGCCAAGGCAAGAGAGAGTAAAATTATCCAAATACGGGCGATGTAGTAGAACTGTAGACGTGCACATGACGCATCGAAACCAAATGTTGCAAAAAATATTTTCACCATAAAATCGTGGCTCTAACTATAGCACACAAAATTCAAATTTGTCGAGATCATTTGAATTTGCCAAATTACTATCACCTGAAAGACGTTAACAGTTTTCTATACTTAGAAAAGAATTGGGTTTATTTCTACCAATTTCCTATGAATTCAATTAAGTTGTTTGTAGTGTTACTAAAACAGATTTGCAAACTGTTCCGAAGAAGTATTATGCCTATCACCACAAAAAAAGATCTAGTTGACCTAATGTTACTACATACTGGTAGTTATATTTGATCCCATCAGCGTTAAACAAATTTTTAATCAATTAAATATATGCGAATTTTTTTCTTAAACATATAAATTTATATGTCTTGCTATTTGTTTACAAGCATTTTTTGTAAAAGTTCAAAATCTGCCATCGTACATAGTTCACTGCTCTGAAAACTAAACGTAATTTACTCCCTTCCCCTTTTCCCATGTACCTCTACCAATGACTTAAGCTGTCCTAGGCCACGTAACGCCACAAGGAGTAGCTCGATCACGTAAACAATTCCATTACGAACATCCAATATTCATAATGTTTGCTGGGAGCAGACAGAAGAGACGGCAAGTTTTTTTCCTTCAAATGACGTCTTCCATTGATCCACACAGTAAAAAGTATTTTTAATTTTACATAACATTTCTTTGCAAACTAGTTTCCAGAAAAAAATTTCGCAAGCTTACAAAAATATTGGAAACTTTACAGCAAATGCTTGTAAATGTACATATATGTCTGTGTATTTACAAACATTTTTGTATGTTTACAAATAATAATTATACGTTTATAAATAAATGATTGTACGCTTTACATCAACTGTTCGAAGGGTCACAAAATATTTCTAGACTACCAGTTTCCGAGAAATTTTTTTATAAAACTACAAAATATTATGTAAAATGTGACAGGTCGTCAACGGTTCATTTGTTTCATATCAAAAACTCTGCTCTTAAAAATACATCCCTTACGTAATCCTCAAGGGTGTTTGGAAAATTTAGGCAGCTATAACAACCTAAGAATATTTTGTTCTAATTCCTAAGACTGATAAATGTTCTGAAATTAGTTTCCAAGATTTTTCTTGTAAAAGTAAGATTTTTTTTTACTGTGTACAATGTCGTGACCTAACGGGGAGATCGCTTCTGTCATATGAAAAATAGAACCACGATTTTGTCACGAAAAATTTTTTTCATCGCTTTGTTTCAATGTCTTACGAGCACATCGAGAGCTATGCTTTATGGTTATTGGCAGCGTGTGTTTGCTCAGGCATGTCTCTCGTTTAATTGCACCAATACGAATAAGGCAGTTGTGGCAGCATCATACGCCTGTGACTTGCCAGTAGAACCCCAAGACAAGCGAGAGTTAAAATATCCAATCACTGAACACGAAGCAGAGCGCTGCAGATGTACATACATGGCACTGAAACAAGCTAGAGCAAAATTCTTTCCGCGATAATCAGGTGCCATCACATTTATTTTGTAAAACTCCTAGATGTCCCTAAGCCAATAATTGAAATGTAACTAAATAAAGGCCCGCTGCTTCAGGTTACATAGTATTCTTGGAAGCTAGCCTACAGGTCAGTGAACCAGCGAATATTTGTTGTCTCTGTCCTTAGATAGGGGCCGGATAATTTCGCGGATTCAATAACCTGCATGTCCTATGCATACTCAAGCACCGACCATTAGTCAACTAGCTGCTACTCAGTGGAACAACAGTGATATGTAAAGGGCCAGTTGTGAAAATGACGTTTACTTAAATTCTGTTGAATCCCAGCTTGTCCCCAAAATAAAAAGCAAATTGCCAGGACTAATTTCGTCGTGTTATGCAAGTGCAAAGCCAACGCAGTCTTTAACAATAAATAGAGACTGGAAAAATTCACGGGTTCACTGACATGTAGACTAGCCTCCAAGAATATCTGTGTGTTCAAGCAGACGTCAGCTGTTCATTGGCTGCTCTCTGACACAGTGACATCACATGATTGGGTTTGCGTTTAGTTGATTCTTTATTATTGGCTCATCGCTCTCCAGGAGGTGTCAAAAAGTCACGTACCAAGGACAAAAGTACCACATACTTATAAATGTTTGAAATCTAGATAGTTCGTAAAAGAAAATGCGTAATTTTTCAGGTCCCTAACAATAAAAAAAGGTTCGATGTGGCAAAATTGCGAAGAAGAGTCTTTTAATATAATTATCCTTAAGAGGGCGTGGCACATAATTCAACGCGAAAAGCATTAATCTATAACTGTTGGTTTCTTGAAGCCAATTTGCGAAAATAAAACAATAGCAATCCTAGATAATAGTTTTAGCAAACGTTTAAAACAAAATTGTTTCCAGTGTTACGAACTTCTGATGCACAATCTCTGACGCCGGAACCTCGTGCATTTAACTGCCGCGCAAGAGATCACGCTTAACGAATTAGTAATTTTGGATAAATATTTACTCATAAAGTTGGCAAATTCCATCATCTAGGATTGACATTGAGTATTTTATCCATAATGGCTTCGAAAAAAGTGTAGAACTCAATTGATGTCTTCAGCGTTTATTTATCTACCACGCACTCTTAAGGTATACAACGGCAACGGTTTCTCCTGATATGCCGGTATGGCAAACAAACGAATCATGAATAGAGACCGGAGAAATTCGCGGCATCGCTGTCCTTTAGGCTAGTTCTCAAGAATAGCTGCGTACTCAAGTAGACAACAGCTGGCTCACTGGCTGCTCGCCGATACAGTGATGCCACATGACTGGCACTGCATTTATATGTTTCGCTATTATTGGATAATCGCTATCACGGTGGTGCCGAATAAGTAGGGCCCGGTAGTTTTCGCGAAAAGATTTTTGCCCCACTTTGTTTCAGTGCCTTACGTGCACACCTGCAGTCCAACTTCATGGCTATTGACAGAGTGTTTTTGTGCAGAGTTGTCATTAATTTGACTGTGCCAATCAGTACACGGATAACTGTCACACATCACGTCTGTGATTTGCGGGTTTAACCTCCACACGCTGGGTGTTACGGCATCCAATCACTGACCACATAGCAGAGCTGCAGGTGCGCACGTAAGACACTGAAACAAAGTGCTGCAAAATTCTTTTCGCGGAAATTACCGGGCTCTACGAATAAGGCAAGAACCAATTGTTAGAAGCAAGCAATATTTACGTTATTGTTTTGTGGTAGGCTAAACTTCACTGACCTGTATATATTTAAGTGTAATCTCTAATCTGAGCGTTCATCGGGTACGAGCCTTTCTTTGATGACAGTTCAGTGATTAAGCCCTTTACAGGAGATTGGTGACTCTACCGTTGAACTTACGATTATTGGCTGGAAGCAGTATCTGCGGTAGGCGACGACACTGTCAGCCAATGAGAAATGTTAAGCCAACATGTAACAGTTCGCAATGTACTCTGTTGTCAGAAGATAACACGAATTTTGCACGTCTCACCAATTGTGATTGTTAGGCTACATGAAAAAACAGTAGTTTGAATTCTAACTTTCGCCCTAAAGAAATAGCGAATTTTTCCGGTCCCTAATCATGGAGCTCCACTACCGTAGGATGAACTACAAGTGATATTAAAATGATCGTCGTTAGCAGGGTCGCAATACCAAAGGTGGCGGTTACAGCTAGGGCCATGAATAGGGACCCCTGTATTTCGCGAAAATAATTTTGCACCACTTTGTTTCGTTGTCTCAGGTGCACGTCTGCAGTTCTGCTTCGTGGTCAGTAATTGGATATTATAACTCCAACAATCATTGGGATTCTAACGGCAAATTATAGACGTGTGGTGTTGCAGGAACGTTATTGTAATTGGCTCAGTCAAATGAGATAAGTAGGGTCAGTTATTTTTGGTGAAATGAATTTTGCAACTATTTGTTTCAGTGCCTTATGTGCACGCACAACTGCAGCTAAGATTCATGGTTATTGGCAGAATGCATTGCTGCAATTACCGCTCGCCTATTTGACTGCACCAATTATAACAAGGTTACAGCAATGCCGCAGTATGTGATTTGTGGTGTAGAACTACGAGTGTCTGTGAGTTAAAAGCATCCAATCACTGACCACGATGCACAGCTGCAGATGTGCACATAAGGCACTGAAACAAAGTGGGGCAAATTTTTTTTTTCAGATAAACATGGGTCTCCAGGCCTAGAAACAAATTGTTGCAAAATTCTTTCTGGTTCTACAGATACGGCTCATCACATTGACATGCTGCCGATAACCATGAAGCACAATTGCAGCTGTGCCCGTATACGACAGCAAAGGGTTCTTACTCATGAACTTTTCGCGAAAATAGCTTTGACCCAGTCTGTTTCGTTGTCTTAAGTTCTCACCTGCATTTATGCTTTACGGTCAGTGATTGGATGGTTTAACTGTCACGTGTCTTCGTGATCTACTAGCATATAACATACGTATGTCTCTCATTTGCTTGTGCCAATCATAATAAGGTTACTCCAGCAACATTGCCGGGATTTGCACAACACATGACAAACTTAAAAGTTAGTACTAAGACCTAGGTTATATAAACGGCAATAATTTTTTGCTGATAGATAAATTCATTACATTTGTTTTTGATATTGTTATTTAATTTAATGAAGGTCATTTCTTTGTGTTTCCCAATAGTAAATTTAAAGTGTCATTTCCAATTAGGACAGATGTATCTTCAAGTATCATAAGTAGTATTTGTGATGAGGAGAGGAAATCATTTGTAAATATAAGCAAGAGTATTGGCCTCAGGATTGAACCTCTACGCAACCACACTCTGACAAGAACAGTGAATCGTGCAGATGTGCACGTATACTGAAACGGACTGGGGCAAAATAATTTTAGCGAACAGTTCGTGGCCTTAGCTATGACATAGCTAGAGTCCAGTAAAATTCGTGAGTTCATTGCCATGTAGGCTAGCCTCCAAGAATATCTGTGCATTCAAGCAGACATCGGTCGCTCATTGGCTGCGCCTGATTTCACATTATTGGGCGTTCATTTAGTTTAGTTGCTCCCGTATTATTAGCCCAGATCTTTACAGGAGCTGTCAAATCCGAGAACCAATTACGAACATGACATGAACATACACATGTTTGAAATCTAACTTGTGCCCTAACGAAAACGCGAATTTTTCAGGTCTCAATTCATAGCTCTTTCTCCTTCAGGGCAGTCGCAAAGTTACAGGGTTGGTATTTTTTTTCTCCATCACCCCCACTCTTTGTCGGCTGGTGAATTTCGATAGGGCGGCGTGTAAAAAGTCGTACGCCCTCGTATTTCCTCCCCCCGAGGCCGCTATTCGCGCCGGCCTAGAGGGGGCGTCGACCCGCGCATGTCAGGATTGTGTCGGCGACGTCAGCGCTTGCGTCGCGACGCCCAGCGGCGCATTGCTGCCGCACGCACCTCTGCCTCACCGCCGGGCAAAGGAACAACTGCCGTGCGCGTGTTTGCGCCCGTGCACACACCTGCTGGTACCAGCTCTCAATTCGTTTGTATAATTACAAGCACTTTAACTGTAAATAAACTTGGGAAAACTTTGTACTTTATCACAACCACAGCATTGTCTTAAATAACGTAGTTATGCATAGGAACTGGAAAAATTCGCGAGTTCGCTGACATGTAGGCAAGCCTCCAAGAATAAATATGTACTCAAGCAGACAACAGATGTTCATTGGCTGCTCGCGATCACAGTGATACCACATTATTGGGTGTAAAGTTAGATTATTCTGTATTATTTGCTCACCACTATCTAGGGGGTGATAACTAAGGCAAGGGCCACTGGCGAAATTTACACAAGCGTGTAGATATTTGAAATCTATCTTGTGCCTAAAAGAAAACGCGGATATTTCATGTACATAAATTACACACAAATCATATCCTCGGGTATGCATTCTTCTGGAATGAAGTGGGTGTTTTTGCACTGAGAAAAATGGGTTGTTCCGACAAACAAATAAATAAGGTTGATATTAATTTCGTTGTAACATATACGTTATTGTTAAACTAACAATCGTAACGTTGAAGTTACTATTGGGATTTATTTGTTACAACAATACAATTTTGTTGATACAATTTATTTAAAACAAACATTCATTGGGTTGGTTATACTAAATTTATCTCGTTAGATGTTGTACAAACAATACGTGTATTTGATTTTACCCAAAATATTTGTTCCTGTAAAAAATTCTACCTCTAGTTTGCTTATACTATTTTATTTATTTATTTTTGCTACCATATTTACTTGAGTCAACCATATTTATGGCTTACTATATAGCTTTGGTAAATTTAACAATGGCGGATATTAAAACGAAGAAACGATTTGGTTGGAAGCGACGAAATATATCTGTTCAGTAAGTATGTAATGGCAGTTATTTTGTATGCACCTACTCGCATTCACACACACAATGGTTTAGAAAACATGTCTCTTTTTTTAAGTACAGGTGTGTAATAAATTTGTAAAGTATAAATTTTTGTGTTATATCGTATAGTTACGTTAGGTTAAATGACTGAAGAGAACTACATAGGTTAAAAATATTTTGCAGCGTACACACGAGTCTAATTCTAGTTTCCATACATGCCACCCGTATTTTGTCGCAAACTCTGTGTACAATTTTGTACAGGCTACGGTGAAGAAAATAGCGAAAGTCAGCCAGATTATAAGAATCACGAGTTACTCGGATTTATGTGTCACAAGTGTGAATGAAAAATTAACTCAATTAATTGTAAGTCGTGATGGCCTAGTGGGAGGGCGCGTGGTAGACAAGCAGAATATTGTGGGTTCAAATCCGTACGCTTTTTTTCTTTGTTTCATATTTGCACTAAATATTTTTTTATATAAACGTTTCGTGATCAGAGCAAGAAAAATAACACAAATGTCGTATACGTCAACGGTTGCTCGAATAAATGAAGTATGTTTGATTTAATAATGTCTTTATTGTTTCACCAGCCACGTAATTTGGTTAAAACGACAATAATATTTCAAACAAAAAAATTGGTTGTGACAAACCATACATTTTTTTGCATGTATTGAAATATAACATTTGGTTCTTTCAAACATATTTTCTTATATTTTACAATATTTTTTTCTCAGTGTAATAATTACGTGCTATGAAATTAAAAAATTAAGTAACCGAACTGTATGTTATATATATATATATATATATATATATATATATATATATAACATACAGTTCGGTGACTTAATTTTTATATATAAAACAGTAAGTAGTACGTTAGTGAAGGTGATCAAATGATATAGTGTACGCTCGACAGTGATTCCTGTGCATGCACAGCGTTATTTTTTTTTTCACAATAGTTATACGTAAAATTATTCGCTAAAGAGTATTTAAATAAATAACATAATTTTTTTGATCTCAAATTAATGAATATTTCGAAGTTCATTTTTCTTTGTTGTAAGTACAAGTGCCCGGCTAAACATTGTAATTTTACAAGCACTTGCTTTGTATTTCT
Source organism: Medauroidea extradentata (assembly GCA_003012365.1). NCBI lineage: Eukaryota > Metazoa > Arthropoda > Insecta > Phasmatodea > Phasmatidae > Medauroidea > Medauroidea extradentata. The sequence continues at coordinate 67,257 of PNEQ01121510.1, read as the reverse complement.
TACATGAACAACCTTACAAGAAATTGCTTCGGCAATTGGTTTCCAGCTATTTTGCTTGGCGAATTAAATTTTTTTAGGACGTGCGAAAATCTAATTTGGAATTTGGACTTGCAAGTACGGTACAAATTATATACACTGTAAACGTTGAGATTGATAACTAAGAAGCACGTGAGATTGGCACACGGTAAAAACGAAAGAACTTCATATATGATCATATAATTTTGCATCCTAGCAAACAGACACTTTTTCCACTGTAAACCGCATGAAGAACAATATCAGAGCTATCTTTAGTAGAAGGCCGTGGTCTTAGATCTGCAACCCTGCCGGGAAGGGTCATTTTAACACTTCTTCTGTCTCGCAAACGGCAGTGGCTTTCCTTGATTCCCCGGTATGTAGGACACAATAACGAATCGGGTACAGCCATTGCCTTTGGAGAGCTAAAAGATGTGTTAAAATGACCCTTCCTGGCATGGTTGCCAGATCTAAGGCCATGGCCGCCTACTAAAGACGGCTATGACAATATACCATACCCACTCTCTTAACGTCGCTGTGATAACCTTACAAACATTATTTACAGTGTACGTCTTGCCTAAAAGGATAAGATTTTAATTTTCGATTGAAATTCAGGAGGTGATCAATAAATAGCTTTTATTTTTAATTGATGAAAACCGAAGTTTCTGAACCCCAAACGTTCTTGTAGACCTGTGTAATGTTTAATTCTCCGTAGTTTTTGTCCGACTGCGTTAGCTGTACTGGAATGATGATAATTTGTGTATGTCTATAATCAATGATTGCTGTTCGACTGAAAACCGTTCAACAATACAAAACTAATGCTGTTAATTTAAGTTGTAAGGCATCAGAAGAGTTGCGAGAATTTCGCTGATTATGTTTTGGATGCATCCTAAATTCCTCAGTCGTATACACGCAGAAGCCACAGTCGATTATTTATTTTAGGAGGTAGAACCCCAAGACACTAAGAGCCGTATCTATAAACGGCTTTCGAAAGCTCTGTTAGCAGACATTCCCCCGCCAGCTTGTCAACTGCTCGCAACCTATGAACGACTTTTGGGAGCTTGTCAGCTGAAAGCGCTTCCACATCCACCTGAAGTGTAAATATGGCAACATAGCGCCATTTTTCTTCCCGTGGATAGTACTCAGAATGAGTACAGGAACGTAGCCAACAATTTTCGATCGTCTATGCTGACATTTCACCACATTTCGCGTTAGTTGTTCATGTCTGAGATGAAGTTATTATCTTTGGGTTTAGGTAAGGTATGTAAGCAATGTTTTTGTGAAGTATAAATACGGTTAAAACAGTATTTGTGAGGGAATTTTTTCAGTGAGAATAATATTATGTTTAAGCATGAAGAAGAGCATAGTTTTTACAAATGCTTAAAAACAATGTATTATTCAATAAAGAAACACATAAAACGGAAAATGAATAATAGCTATGGCATAACCTGTCACACGAGTCACTTGAAAGTACGAGAACACTGTAAATATAATTGATTATTTTTTACAGATGACATGGGCCTTATTATCGTAAGAAACTAACGAAGATATTAAGGTCATAACAGTTTCAGATAAAACGTGTACATACAGAAAACGTTTTTGCTAACATGTGTTTACCGTCATTTTCGCACAGTGATGTTATTGTTTCTAAGCAAAATTTTCTCTTCTTTTCTAAACAAAGGTACAAGATTTGCAAACATATACACTAGAAGTGCAGTAACAGTTTTGGTTTGTGAAATATCCCACCTTGTAGCAAAGCCTCCATGGAATATTGCATACTCTTTTAATGGATCTGGTATACTTAACAGTAGCTTCTGTTGATAGAAAACTTTCATATACGTAATTCCTAAACTCATTCCAATCAACAATATTTTTAAAAAATTGTGTATTCACTTACGTGACAAGTATCGTTTGACAGGTTATTCCAAAGAAGACCGGCGCCGTTGTTATAAAAACACAATGAAAACAGCTGAACAGGCTTTCGAATCACCGTCAAACCACATTCACCTGAAAGTGTATGGCTCTTCACTTCCAGGCAGCAAACCAACCAACGAAAGAGGTATATGTGTGTGTGTTTCGGCCGGAGCAGACTTTCGGTGATTGGATAACAACCGAAAGCCGTTTATAGATACGGCCCTCAGAGTTACAAACATGTATAGTCCTAGACATTACCGACACTGATTAGTAGGGACGTGAAAACTCGCGTTTTCTTTTAGGCACAAGCTAGATTTCCAGCAACTATATGTTCATGTCACTTGCACTATTGGTCCATGACTTATTTGACACCTCATGTATGTCACTGAGACAATAATAACATTTTTACGTAATGCAGGCCCATATCACTGTGTTAGCGAGCAGCTAATGAACAGATACTGGGCTCTAAATATTGTTTTTAAAATTTACAAGGATTTTCTTTGTACTTTTACAAACCCTTGTAAACGTACAAAGATATTCTTCGTCAAATAAATAGTTTATGAAGTTACAAGGGTAAACTTCGTAATACTACAAAGGAATTCTTTGTTCTATACTGATAGTTCCTGCACTTTCAATTATTTTGTAAAATATGACGAAGCACTTCTTCGTAGTTGTACAAACTTTTGTAAATGTTGAAAACTTTCCTTGTAAAATTATTAGTATATAATGTTAAAAGGATTTTGTTTGCTAAAAAACTTAGAAAAAATGTGTAGCCTACAAAAATCGTAAGTTCGCCAGAAATTACTTATGCAAAGATCACAACCTATGAAAAGTAATATTCTGGAATAAAGTGAATGTTTATATTAATTACGTTCTTTAAAAGAAAGAATTATTACTGAACTGTACATTAAATGTACACAAATAAATATAGACTAAGCGATACAGAAGTCACAGTGGTCTAGTGGTAAAAGGCGTAGACTCTAAGCACGAGAAGAGGATTTTTTTTCACAAAATAATTTCATGCATACGTCCTTTGTTCAAAAGTTATTTGATAAAAAAAACTTCAGTGTTATTTATGAAGTACAATCAACATTTAAATTTATTTTTTCTTCCTTATTTAAAGAACAGCTACAAGGCTAGTCCTTGTAATTTTACAAACATATGTAGAGCCCACGATTTTTGGTGAAAAGAATTCTGCAACAGTTTGTTTCAATGCCTTACATGCACATCTGCAAGTCTGCTTCTTGATTATTGGCAGAATGTATAATTACACAGGCCTGGCTCATTTGACTGCGCCAACAGGAACAAGGTTACTGCGACACCACACGTCTGTGATTTGCGGGTAAAACCCCGAGACGCTGAGAATTTAAAACAGCCAATCACTGACTACGAAGCAGACCTGCAGATGTGCACGTAAAGCATTGAAACAAATTGTTGCAGAATTCTTTTCGCCAAAAATCGTGGGCTCTAAACATATGTTTTGTATTTCATTACAAGAACAACCTTTGTAGTTTTACAAGGAATTTCTTTGGCAACTGGGTTTCCAAGGATTTTCTTTGTAAAAGTACAAAAACATTTTTACAGTGAGTGTATTTGGGTGCATTAATAAGGCTTTATTTTTTGTTATTGTTGTTACAGCTCGAATAGCAGTTAACAAAATAATAATTTCTAACTGCAATTCGATCTGTAAGAACAGTAACGAATTAAATATATGTACGTTGTTTAAAATTCTTTCAATATGTATTCTATTCCATAGTTTGGTTTAAGTTCCAAACATTTACCCAGAAGGATAGTTACGACAAAAAATACAGAAATTCAAGATGGTGACATTCACTCAACCAAAGGATCACTGATTTTCGCGAAATGAATTTAGCCCCAGTTTGTTTCAATACACATCATAATTCTGCTTCATAGTTATTGTCAGCGTGTATGAAGAGTCGTATTTCATTTGACAGAGCCAATTACAATAGCGCTCCTGCAACACCACACGCTTGTGATTTGCCGGTAGAATCCCAAGTCCACTGAGGGTTAAAATATCCAATCACTGACCACGAAGCAAGACAGCAGATGTACACGTAAGGCACTGAAACAAATGGGGTAAAATTCTTTTCGCGAAAAACAGGGGTCCCTGGTAACGTTGCAATATCCGTGTTCTGATTGGCGCAGTCGCAGTGTAATTAGAAATGCCTCGCAGAGCTGCAAATGTGCACACAAAACTGGTACAGAAATTATTTTCGCGTAAATCAGGGGACCATAATTAGAGCCAATGATTTTTGGTGAAAAGAAATTTTTGCAGCGATTTGTTTCAATGTTTTATGTGCACATCTGCAGCTGTGCATCGTGGTCAGTGATTGGATTCTTAAAACTCTCAGCGTCTCGGCGTTCTACCCACAAATCACAGACGTGTGGTGTTGCTGTAACCTTGTAATGATTGGAGCAGTCAAATGAGTGAGTGGTCACTGCACTAATGCATTCTGCCAATAAACATGAAGCAGAACTGCAGATGTGCATATAAGGCATTTATACAAATTGATTCAAAATTCTTTTCACCAGAAATCACTGGCTCTAACAATAATTTTCATATTTGGAAATATTTGTCAGTTATGGAAGCAATTCATAAAGAGAATATTAATACTTATGGCTAACTATGCAAAAGTAAAAGCTGAACAGTAAAGCGACAGCTTTTATTAACTCGGGAAGAAATTAGTTTTACATTGACAAATCGCACCGAAAACAATGAAGGTAACGCAACGATCTTCGTGACTGCGAAGAAAGATAATGCTTTCCTGAGGACATTTTTAACACGTTCGTATTTGCATATCGAATGAGAGGCATACGTAGCCCTTATTTGGAAGGTAATTTATTTAATTTTTTTTTCGTACCCAGCATCTACTTGCGTGAATCATTTCGACACAAAAGTAAAATTACGGGGGTCGCCGGAGAAATCTCATTTCGTATTCAGATTAGCCCCGGGAAAGCGAGCTGCGATTATTTGCCGTGTTACGGTAAATGACGGCGCGACGATGTTTATGCATGCTGTCCGACCGTACCTTAAGGGCGAGAAAGGGCACGGCCTTGCTTGCCCCAGGCTCGTGCGGGCACCCTTAACTCCCTAATCTCTGCTTTAAGCAGCGCAAACACCAAGTCTCATTAGAGGTTCGCCCAGGTCTTAACGGTTGTGTAGATGCTCGAGATATTTCCACGACGTCACGTCGGCGACGTTTTATGTAGATCTAGCCTCCGAGCAGTACATGCGGTTTAATTATTACTATTATTATTTTTAATACGTGTGCTTGCGTGCGAGCGCGTACTTCGAGACGGCAACACAGGTGGGTTTTGATAAAAGCGTGTATTTCTCTTATGCGGGCACTTTCTTTAACTAGCTGGCTCTGTAAAACAGGTGCTTGTCGTGGAGTGATTAAAAACAATTTACAAATTTGCATATCTGACGCCAACAGTTAACAAGCCAAATCGTTGGACCGTAACTCAGCTACGCGTCTTTCCTTAACCTTCTCTTTTATGTCGCGTTTGTCATCGAGAAAATATGTATTTTATTATTAATGATTTATTGTGAAAATTTTTCGGCAGCAGTCTTTTGCTGCCTGATTTTCTGTTTTCAACTTTTTCGTATCTTAACGCCTTACTGCAAATCACGGACGTGTGGAATCGCAGTATACTTATTCTGATTGGTGCAGTCAAATTGGAAACGTATTTACACTGCCAATAACAGCGAAATAAACTGCTGCAGTAATCTTTTCCCCCAAAATTTTGGTCCCTTATTATTAATTATGCACGGCTCAATCTATTCACTTCATACACTCTAACTCGGAACTTGATTGACTATACAAACCATTTCAAATGTAATAATATGCCAAAAGCTGATAATTAAAGTTCAACACTTATGAAAGGAATAAACGGATATTGTAGGCACCTCAAGTCAAACTATCACACAAGGATTTTTTTTTACGTGAAGTAACGAAATTTAGAGATCCTTAACTTTAGTGTGGAAGTTTTAATAATTGGCTCAAATCTCACAGTTCCTGTTATTGTGTAAACGTTTGTGTAAGTGCCTGTCGACGACGATACGTGATGCCAATTTAAAATAAAATAACGTGTAATTTATAAAATTAAATTATACTTAAGAAGTGTTTGCAAAACCAGTGTTCGAATGAAATTTTTATCTAGGATAGTGGGCTGTTAGAATTTAATGGTTTGTGGACATTATTTTAACTGTTACATTACAAACAGTCAACTCAGTTCATACGCCAATAAGACATGACGTGTTGTAATCCATTAATTATGTATCCATAAGGACCCCCGTTTTTCGCGAAAAGAATTTTGCCCCACTTTGTTTCAGTGACTTACTTGCACATCTGTAATTTTGCTTCATGGTTATTGGCAACGTGTTCTTTGTGAAGTTATGCCTCTCAATTGACTTTGCCAATCACAATAATGTTACTACAACTTCACGAGTCTGTGATTTGCCAGTAAAACCCCAAGACACGTCAGAGCAAAGGCGCCCAATCACTGATTACGAAGCAGCGCTGCAGATGTGCACGTAAGTCACTGAAACAAAGTGGGGCAAAATTATTTTCGCGAAAAACAGGGGTCCCTATGGACACATAATGAATGGATTACATCACGTCATGTCAAGTGGGGCAAAATTCTTTTTGCGAAAATTAGGGTCCTTATGTATCCAGGTTTAGCTATCAATATGGACTGGAAAAACTTGTGATTTCAAAGTCCTTCACTGTAAAATACATTGTCCTGTATGTACTGAGACCTCGAAAATTTTTTCATTGGCTACTGTCATAGCCATCTTTAGTAGAAGACATCGGCCTAAGACCTGGCAACCTTGAACACAAGGGTCAGTTTAACACTTATTTTAGCTCTCCGAAGGCAATGGCTGTACCTGATTCGTTATTCTGCTCACATACCGGCGAATAGGATAAGCCACTGCATTTGGAGATCTAAAGGAAGTGTTAAAATGACCCTTCCTGGCACGGATGTGAGATCTAAGACCGCGGCCTTCTACAAAAAATGGCTATCCTACTGTTCCATCGAGTAGCAAGTTTCACCCAGTAACTGATAGCATGGAATTTAAACCTTGTTTTCTTTCAAGTTTTGATTGACTGGAAGTTTTTCTGGGCGGTGCGATCAAATCTCAGACGTGGACGAAATGTACACGCGTTTGAAATCAAGCTTGTTCCAAAATAAATTCACGACATCTTCCAGTCCCTAGCTAAGAAGCATAATTTGTTTTGTCCGTACTGTACTTACAAACTTGTAGTCCTACCAGTATGGACTTATAGGCACAAGCTAGATTTCAAACAAAAATATGTTCGTGACGCTTTCGCAATTGGCCCTTGATATATTCAACGTTTCCTGGCGAGCTCTTAACCAATAATAAGGATGCAACTAAATGCAAACCCAATCATGTGTTATCTCTGTGTCGGTGAACAGTAGTTGAAAAACTGTTGTCTGCTTGAATACACATATATTCTTGGAGGCTAGCCTACATGTCAGAGATTTGGAAAAATTCGCGGGTTCGCTGACATGTAGGCTAGCCTCCAAGACTATATGTGTATTCAAGCATACATCAGCTGTTCATTGACTGACCGCTGACACAGTGATACCACATGATTGGGTTTACATTTAGTTGATTATTATTGGCTCAGAGCCCTCCAGGATGTCATTTAAGTCAAGAACCAATGACGATAAATAGACAGACAAAGAGATATTTGAAATCTAGCCTATGCATAAAAGAGCTAATTTTTTCAGGTCCCTAGCTACGGTATAAATCAGCCAAATTTATTTAACTTGGTTAAAAAATCGCGAATTATCTGGCGGACCAATTTTTGGTTATTAACGGCTCTTTTAACGCTGTTTGGACATAGTTCGGTTAGAGTGATTACCAAAGTTTAAAAAAATTGTTTTCATGTAATTTAGTACTTTATGATATTAGATAATGCGGTTTTACTATTGATATTTTGTGATTATACGAAAAATTTGTCCTTAAAATAATTCATTAGTATGGTTAGGCCACTCACTGGAGCAGCAGCTGAGGACATAGTGTACACAGGACTGTGGAGTCCAGCCGCGAAATTTCCGGTTCTCTGCAAATAAGCCGCTACATCATTTCACGCCTGTAGACTGTGTTTTGCTGTTGATAAAAAAAATAAAATTTTATTTTTAGAAAAATAACGTCTTAAAAACCACTCAATCTATAAAAATTAAAAATTTATATTTTTATAATGATCAGTTTTATAACATCCAGAGCTCTATAATAACCGGATATTAAAAATACTTGCGTTATAATTTGAAAATAATTTCAACATCCTTACATTTCTGTGCAAGGGTTTTTCTGGTAGTAAATTTATATTTTTAATCCAAAACGCGAGTATTTTTTTAAATTTGGTTGTCATATAGCTCTGTATATAATTTTATTAATACTTGTTCGCATATCATTTTTCCACTTTTATAGATTTTGTCGTTTCAAGCTCTTAGTTTTCTATAAACCGTTTTCAAATTTTTTACTGAACTACAAATTATACTACTTACTTAGCGCTACATAAACAGACGTCCACTGCAAAATATCTACTCGGCAAAAAAAGTCCCAGCGAATTATGATGAGTCAGATATTATCGTCGATTGAGTATTCAAATCATTCTCTCCGTATCTTACCTTTACATACCTCTGAAGTCTAGCAACTTCCCTCCAGATATCCTACGTTTCCTTCCTCCCGCAGTGGCAAAATTTTATTTGTGTTCCAGTGAATAATACATTCGGACAGATGTGATACGAGAAACGCGAGGAAAAATATTACCAACAGGAACAGCTTTAGGCACATGGGCTGTAACTAGATTTATAGCTTCCGCTTAAGTTTTCCCAGCTGGATTTAGCAGCGACTATTTACTTCTTTTTCGTTCAGCAGCTGGTCAGAATAGTGCCTTGCAAGAACAAGTTATGTGTAGCTGATCTTTCTATCGCTACTATTTCGTAGTCGCTCTTCAAATGTGCATTGTATTTACACACTCTTGATCATTAGTTGGCTTTTGCTAAACTTCGCTCCATATCTAAGGTATTCTGATTTTCACGAAAAGGTTTGTGCACCAACTTCTTTCAATGCCTTTTGAGCAATTCTATACATCTGCTGCACAGTTATTGGGAGCATGCAGTTTGTGTATGTGTACGACTATTCTTACAGCTTAAGATTTAGAAACATGAATGCGCTTGTAAGTGTAGATTTTCTGCGTATAAAGAAATGTGAATTTTATGTAAGGAAAGAAAAGGGGAACCTAAATTTAAAATTGTTTGTATTTTCTTAGCTTACTTATATGAAAACGAAAGGTCTATAGCTTTCAGTACATGGCATCTTATGGAGTCGTACACAATGGTGTCGTCAAAGTTAAAGTTACGGAGCCTTGACTTACGTTTCCGATAAATTGAGAACCTAGAGTTAAAGTCAAGATGGTCGTCGCCAAAGAACCAGCTGATTACGATAGTTATAACTGAAAATTATAATTTCTGAGTGTCGTTTTATTCTGCAGTACTGGTATTTCACGGGAAATGCAACAGGGGTGTTCTAAATGTATTCGGAAAACGTTGTCAATAGCGTTGAAAAGTATTCGTAGACGAACTGTAAGTTTCGTTAACAGATGGCGTTGCTTTTGATCTGCAAAATATTATAATATAAAATATTTTATTAATTATTTTTTAATACTTACGTGACATGCTTTTATGACAAATATATAATTATTAATTTCACAATATTTCCGTTTCAAAAAGCCGACTTTCAAACGTTTTTTCAACAGTTAGTACTTTAAGATTCACGTTTGAATTATATACTGACGAAATACTTCAAGTAACGGAAACGTAAAGTCAAATGGTAAAGTAATCAATACCGAAAAACTACACATCAGCAATCCGTGATAATTATATTTGCCAAATTTACGATCGAACATTTACCCGGATTGATACATTTGTTAAACGTAATCTCTTGCGCAGCAATTAAATGTACGAGATTTCGGCGTCAGAAGTTAATTTCAGTTATATGTAGGGACGACTGTTTTTCGTGAAAATAATTTTGCCCCAGTTTGTTTCAGCGCCTTACGCGCACATCTGCAGCTCTGTTCCATGGTTATTGGCAGCGTATATCTATGGTTATCATTTCACTGAGCCAATTACTATAACGCTCCTGCAACACCACATGTCTGTGATTTGCCGATAGAATCGCAAGGCTCGTGAGAATTAAAACATCCAATCACCGACCGCGAAGCAGAACTGCAGATGTGCACGTAAGGCACTGAAACAAAGTGGGGCAAAATTATTTTCGCGAAAAACAGGGATCCCTAGTTTTACATTAATCGAGAGCAATTTTTGCTCAACAAGTTGGCAAAAACTATTGTCTGCGATTGCTGTATTTTGATTGGTGCAAATAGACTTCGAGAAACCTACAATTCTGAACTGATGTTTTTAGAGCTCAATTATATACCTACTACGCGCTCTTAAGGTCATGATTAGAGATGATGGTATATCGCGAAAATTTTTTGCACCAACATAGCCTTGAAACCACTGACACACTGTAGCTGTCTGCAGACCAATAACAGGCATCAAATATTACAATAGCAGGATTCTTATTGGCTTAGTCAAATTGGGGCAACAGCTCCACGTACAAGCGAAAGCCAGTTATCTTTTCATAAGCTGAGCGTATGTTGAAGTCTAGCAAATAGTCAAGATTTCCCGCGATAAACCATCATCTCTAGTCATGATCTTTCATTTATTTCAAACAATTGCAGATAACTTGAGTACTTTTTAACAAAATGCTTTGAAAAAAATTGAGACTATGTACAGTCATACAATACACATATTAGCCAGAACGGTTTTTTTTTTAATAATGTACCGTTTGCTAGCAAAAAATTATATTGCTTCATTTTGGCTTACTTTCACAACAAAATATGTGATATTTCAGGGGCAAAAATCTAAAAATCCCTTTGGTGTATCGCAACAAAAAAAATTCAGATACACACGATGATATATAAGTATTAAAACTACCAGAAATAATTTTTGATGTATGTATTAATATGCGTTAAAAATTGTTTTTTTCGAAACCATTGCAAAACTAAAGAGCAAGGCGTTAAGTCATACGATAGGTGAGAACCCTAACAGAGCCTCTATATCCCACTGAGTATTATCTTCTCGCGAGTATGCATTCCTGTGCTTTCTTTGTCTGCCTTCTATACCTCCCCCACCCCATAAAAAAACACCGACAGCGAGATAGCCAGAGGAGACGCGAATGCTGACACTAAGCACTTGCGTATGTGCCAGAAGAATGCCGAGGACAGCGTTTGCACGAGATACGGCGCCTGTCCATCTCCATCCCCCTATCTTCGTCACTCCAAGACGGCGTCTTCCAGAAACTGCGGCTGTGTGCGTGCGTGCCTTATCTGCGTGCTGGATAACGCCAGGGTGAAGGGAAGGTCAGGAGCCCCGCAAGAATAGTCACCTGACCCGTCGTGCGATATTCGCAGCTTCCAAGGACACCACCTACATCGTCAACTCTGGAGGTATCGTGTTGCTGCGTCTTCTGTCTCCCGTGCGACCAGCGGGCTTGTGACGTCACTTCGTGTGGCGCTTCTAGGAAATGCTTCCACTAGGACCGTAGTCAGATTTTAAGTCTTTTATTGCTTTGATAAGGAAGCCGAGGAGAGGGGAGGAAAAGAGAGACATCGGGTAACCACGGGAACCCTCTGGTGGAGACAGAACACGATTGATATAGAATTAAAAAATTCGCAGGTTAGACTCCAAGAATATCTATGTATTCTAGCAAACATCAGCTGTTCATTGGCTGCTCTCTGACACACGATTAGTAGGGCCCGGTAGTTTTCGCGATAAAGATTTTTGCCCCACTTCGTTTCAGTGTCCTGCAGCTCAACCTAATGATTATTGGCAGAGTGTTTTAGTGCAAAGTTATTATTCATTTTACCGTGTCAATCAGTACATGAATAACAGTAACACAACACGGCTGTGATTTGCGGGTTTAACCTCCAGACGTTGTATGTTAAGGCATCAAATCACTGACCACAAAGCAGAGATGCAGGTGCGCACTTGAGGCACTGAAACTAAGTGCTGTAAAAATCTTTTCGCAAAAACTACCGGATTCTAATGATTAGGCATGCATTTAGTTTATTCGTTATTATCATCTTAGCAGTCTCCAGGTGGTGTCGAGTAAGATAAGGATTGTCACAAACTCAAAGATGTTTGAAAGCTAGTATGAGCACACAGACGTGTGTTATCGCAGTAACCTTTTCCTGTTTGGTGCAGTCAAACGAGGAACGTCTTTTCAAAAAGACACACTGCCAATAACAATGAATCAAAATTGCAGATTTATACATGAACAAGAGGCTCTAAAACTAACTGCTACAGAAATCTTTTCACCAAAAATTGGGATCACTACATGCCACCTAAATGTAAAGCGCTGACCCAAATTCCTTCAACCAAGAATAGGGACAATAAGACTCGGAAATTTCGCCAATTCATTCGACAAAATGTTTGATTTTAAACTCCTGTACAAGTTAATTAGTTTCACGACCGGGTCACTGTTACTGAAACTCTTCCTCGAAGACTGTGAATCAACAGCAGACCTGCATGAAAGCACTCACTGACTGCCGCGCTACCTTGTCTCATGTACAACTGTCCACAAACTGGAGCAGCATACACTGTACAAGTAGCTGAGGCCATTTAGAGCCACTGATTTTCGGTGAAAAAAAATTTGCAACAATTTGTCTCAATACCTTATGTGCACATCAGCACTTGTGAATCGTGGTCAGTGATTGGCAGCTTTTAACTCTCAGCGTCTCGGCGTTCTACCCACAAATCACAGACGTGTGGTATTGCTGTAACCTTGTTATGATTGGCGCATTCAAACGAGTGAGCGGTCACTGCAATAATGCATTCTGCCAATAACCATGAAGCACAGCTGCAGATATGCACATAAGGTATTGAAACAAATTGTAGCAAAATTCTTTTCACCAAAAATCACTGGCTCTAGATATAGTGTACACAGGACTGTGGAGTATGCAAACTGGGCGTTGAACCTGAGAAATGTTCGTGTATCTAATAAGAAACTGAAGAATCCGTGCTAACTTTCAGTCGCAAGCTAAAATTAAAACAGTAGTAAGTTCGTGTGATTATCGCAATGGACCATGGCCGTCTTTAATAGAAGGCCGGAGTCTTGAATGTGGCAACATTGCATCGGGGGCCTGCTGCTTGTCACTTCTTGGCCTCCCTAGTCTCTACAACGTGTATAGAAGCAGCTTTATAGGCGTGTACACGTATACACTGACTAGGGCAGCCAATGAGCGACCGGCAGCAGGCCTCCTATGCAGCATTGCCATATTCAAGAAGCCGACCTTCTACTAAAGACTGCCATGGGCCATAGTCACGTACCAAAATCTACTGGTTACTTAACTAAATGTAGGTTCAATCCTGTGACATCAACCTGACTGCGAACAGGCAATGAACAGGCGCTATCTGCTTGAATTCACAGATATTCTTGGAGACTAGGCTACATGTAACTGAATCTGCGAATATTCCATGTTTGTACTAATAAAGTACTGTATTATAAATTTAAGGTACATATTAAATATTGTCAGTCAAACAACTCATTAATTTAATTTTCAGTAAATCACCTACTTGTATATGCTCTATGCCTAGGGACGTTTAAAAGTTGTGTTCTATTTTTTTCTCACAAAATATATTTTAATCGATGATTTTTTTTATTCATATTCGTAGCTAACTCTGGACTTATTTGACACTTTCTGGAAGACGCTAATTCAAAGGAAGAGAAGAAACTAAATGCAAGCCTAATCATGTTGCAGCCAATGAACAGCCGCTGTGTGCTTGAGTGCACATATATTCTTGGAGTCTTGGCTACAGGTCAATAAACCTGCGAATTTTTCCAGTCTCTATCTATAGCTGTGCCTGTAGTTTCAAAGACAAGCTAACACTACAGTAAACGCGACAAAAGTCTGCTTGACGAAGAAAGTTTGTGCCTTGTATTGTTGTTATACATCGATAAATATTCCGTCCTCATATTGCTCCGCTTTGGAAAATTTTCTGTGTGCTGCGCAAGACATGCTGTCTGTCGGTCGGACCGAGAAAAATGTCGGAATGCGTCGGACCGAACGAGAATCCAAAGAACGCACACGTGGCGAGGGAAGTTACAAAGTGAAAAGAGTTAGACGAGAAAAAAAAGTAAGGCAGGCCACGAGGATTCGGTGAGAGATAAAAAAGAACTCGGAGCGTCAAATGCGATTGATGTTGGATGAATCTTCGGACACCCTCCCTCCTCGTACTTGAGAGTATTGAAGGCAAATGCGCAGACGGGGCGGTACGACAATGCTCGGCCAGGTTTTAAACGATCTGAATGTTATTTCCTCGTAATCGCGTCGCTGCGCGAGTGACGCCATAATCAGTTTGACCGATGAGCGAGCGAACGGGGTTGACTAATATCCATCAATAGGATCTCGGGGCAGGTTTCTGAAGGCAAAGAGGGGAGGGGTGGGAGGCGGTAGTCATTGTGTGACTTCATCTTGATCCGCCTAGCGGTCGACCGAGGTGGATGATGGGGCGAGGCAACTGGGATGACAATGTATGTTGGCGGCACTGGTATGCGGCCGACGCACCATGGTCGCCAACTGTCCGTGCCCAACCCACGAAATATAACTGCTCCTTCCCCCTCCCCCACACGAACAACGCCATCCTTCTCGGAGACCATTCACACACACTCATGGCTGGAATCACTATAGAGCGATAGACGCGACGCGAATGGTGCGATGCGACAATGCAATTTCTCGCTGTTGCGAAGACTTGTTCGTCTGCCGTGCCACACTTACAAAAAATATTAAACGTAAATAGTCCCTTGACCCCACATTCTAACCTTTCTTATACAACCATGGGTATTTACAAAATTTCAAAGGTTTTAAGATTTGTATAATATTTAGAGAAGCCGGACTCTTCGCGAATTCATTTGGGGAATAGATAAATGTTGAGCTCCTATGAATGTGAGTTACCTTTGCGAATGTGTAACTTTTTATACGATTACCCTTCAGAGGGAGTGATAGTATAGTCACCATCTTGAATTATTGTAATTTGTGTCATAACTTTTCTTCTGGGTAAATTTTTGGACCATTAACATAACTACGGAATAGAATAAATACTGATAGAATTTTAGACACCGTAAATATATTTTTACCGTTACTGATGTTACATATCGAATTGCAGTCAGAAAATTCTTATTACTTTCTTAACAGCAATTCGATCTGTAACATCAGTAACGAAAACTAAAGATTTATGGCGTCTCAAATTCTATTAATATGTATTTTATCATGCAGTTTAGTTAAAGTTACAAAAATTTGCCCAGTAGAAAAGTTGTGACACAAAATACAAACATTGAAGATGGTGACCATCACTCACTCTTAAGTTGGCGAGTTAGACAACTTTATTGAATTTTCAGTTTTGAGCCATAACACTTACTCAAATTGTATTATCAAAATATTCTCTTCGAAAATCATATGATATAACCTTGATACTCTACTTGACATAAATAAATATGCCTATGAATGGAATCATTCGTTAATGTGTCATGCAGAATCATTGCAAAAGAATTCTTGAAAGATAACCTTCACGTCTCTTGCAGTGATTCTGCGTGACAAATAAACGAAACATTCCCACGCTATTTTACTAAGTTTTGACGAAGAGAACATTTTGATAACCCAATTTGAATAAATTTAATTTCTCAAAACTGAAAATACAGTAAAATTGTCACACGCTCCCCCTTAGGGAATCTTAACCAGTGACAAACATGCTTGAAAACACTCACTGACTGCCGCGCTACCTTGTCACATATACAACTGTCCACTCACTGGAGCAGCAGACAATATACAAGTAACTGAGGACATAGTGTACACATGACTGTGGAGTCCAGCCGGCTAGTCGTTGAACCCGCGACATTTCCGGGTCTCTAGTTATATTATAAATACCCACTGGCGTTCCCAAATGCGAAAGTAAAGACAAAATAATTACAAGTCTGTTAAAAAAAAGCTAATTAATGATTTGCATGTAATAAGAAACTAAATTCCATCGTAGAAAAATACGTAAAAATAAATAGCAACTCACCAATTTCATAAACATTTTCGCACAATGTTAAATGCAGTTTCTCAGCATTTTGGCGTTCACGATGCGAATAAAATAGTAATACTTTCTGCTTGTAATATTCGTGCCTCGTCCGAGATTTTCGTCGCGCAGACGTTAAAGAATCCTCCACGCTGATTGATTGGATTGGCTGCCATGATAATTTATTCGCGTCGTTCGATCGTGATTCTAGCATCACGGTCCTGCAAGGGCCTTCCTCCGTTCTTTCTGCACTCTAGATTATATCAGAAGCTCTTCGAGTGCATATAATATTTCCCAAAGTCACATTTTGTTAAAACTGAAACTACACTGCCTTGTACCATGCATGAGTGTAATAAATGTGGAACATGTTCCCGCCAGAAAAAATTAACGTGGACAATACATTTACCAGTAATTTAGAGAACACTCCGAAACACAGTGGACAGAGTTGCCAAATCAGTAAAGCTGAGGGGAGAGATACTCGTCTGCGTTTATATTGGGACGTCTGCCGCCGTATTTGATTACCTTGGAAATAGCGGACAGTTAAAGAACAGTAATAAAGGAATTTTATTATGTTGGATTGTGGAAGTGTACCAGTTAAACAAAATGAAATACCTATTTAGTTCCTTTAGTAAGAGACCTGAAAAAACACGGGGTTTTGTTCCAGGCGTAAGGAAGAAATCAAGCAAGTCTACGATCGTGTCGGATTCATATTTCGCCTTTGAATTATTTTATCCGTCTCGGAGCGCGCTAGCCAAGCAATAATGAAACCAATATATGCAGGCCCAATCGTGTGTTACAACTCTGTCAGCGAGCTTCCATTGAGCAGCTGGTCGTCAGCACAGAATATTTAGATATACTGAAGTAAAATTGCCAGAAGAACGGCGACACGCCAGTAAAATTGCTTCCCTGGCCAGCAAAATGGCGAAAACACATGCTGCCAACCGGGGCGTCATTTAGGAGGGGCAGGGGGCCATAAGTAGGGACTTCTATTTTACGCGAAAAAAATTTTGCCCCACTTTGTTTCAGTGCCTTACGTACACATCAGTAATCGTGCTTCATGGTTATTGGCAGCGTGTCAATGTGAAGAGCAGTATCTCATTTGACTAAGCCAATTACAATAAAGTTCCTGTCACAACACACGTATATGATTTGCCGGTAGGATCCCAAGGGGGGGGGGGAGAGAGAGTTAAAACATCCGATCACTGACCACGAAGCAGAAGTGCA
Organism: Medauroidea extradentata; assembly: GCA_003012365.1. Classification (NCBI taxonomy): domain Eukaryota; kingdom Metazoa; phylum Arthropoda; class Insecta; order Phasmatodea; family Phasmatidae; genus Medauroidea; species Medauroidea extradentata. Next base: position 49,932 of record PNEQ01121510.1, on the reverse strand, counting down.
GATGTGCACGCAAGGCGCTGAAACAAATTGAGGCAAAATTCTTTTCGCGATAAACAGGGGTCCCTAGCCGTAAATATATACAATTTTTGTGTATTTTGTTATTTAAATAATACTAGCATAAGCACATAAAACCGATGTTTTGTTATCAAAGTTTTTAACTTGTATATGCTTAATTAATAAAAAAGATGCAACAAGGTCACTGTCTACAAAAAATCTTGAACCCTTCTCCCCCCTCCCCAAGAAATACCAGAAATGACGCCCCTGACTGCCAATCAGCGTAAGATAGCTGCTTTGCTAGCCGGCAGCCAGGACAATAGGAAACCTGTAGTAACATGAAGGAGCCAAACATACACGGGGCTGGCATTAACAACCTCCAGCCGCTAATAAGCAGAGAAGTTCACCCGTGTCAAATTGAGCAGCCTCGTCGTTTCGCGTCTGTATTACTATTTAGTCTGTGTCGTCGTCTTTAGCACGCAGACATATTTGCAGGCTAGGCTACTGTTTAATAAAGCCCCAAAACAGTCTTCATCCATAAGTAGAGGAAAGAGTTTTTCGTGGAAAAATTCTTGCTCTATTTTGTTCTAACACCTTACGTGCACATCGGCAGCTTAGCTTCATGGTTATGGTCAGCGTGTCTTTGCTCAGAGATGTCTCTCATTCTACTGCCCCAATCAGAATAAAGCTGTTGTGACTCCACATTATGTGATTCTACTCGCAACACAGAAGAATATATTTTGAGACAGCTATAGAAAAACGTATGCAAAAGGTATTCGAGGACCAGGATATCACAAACTGCGAGCTGCAGCTTTACGACTGTACACTTGTTGGCATCTACTTGCCCTGGTGGATCTGATGAGAAGACGCCCTACGTTGGAGAGGCGCCGGAATGTGTTGTGCGGGGAAAAACTGGAGATATCGGAGAAAACCTATCGACCAGCGATATCGTCCAGCACTATATACACATACGAATATCCGAGGATCGAACCCGGATCGCCTTGGTGGGATTCGAGTTGTAGACCGCCGAAGCCCCTAATAAAAATTATTCTCTTGATATTCGCTGTAAGATCTACTAGATGTTTTTTTACCACCGAAATGTATTAATTTTTACCACTTAAAAATGTTTGTCTTTGAAATGATTAATTTGTTTTATCTTTATCATTAAAAATAATTTGAAAGATATCATTCTCTACAAATTTTTTCTTTCGCTCTAAGTTGAGTATAAAAAACTTCAGCGGTTTTTTGTATTGTCTTGTGCGAGTTTTTATTTTCAGCAGTAAGGACGTTGCGAAATGAAGCGGACATAAGTTTGCTTAAGCTATCTGAGACAAAACTCAATAAAAGTTTATGGTCACTGTAATCGTCTGTGCGACCAGCGAATCCTGCCTGCGGCGCGCTCGTACAAATTTACGACCAACAGACGAACAGCTTCAAAATTTTTTTTCATGATTTTGTTTCACGTCACTGCAGGGCCGCCTGATATATATACCGCAGTGTTTTACGAATAACTCCCTTATAAGGCGTCCTTCGTCGACTAGAAGCACACGCCAGAAATACGAGGCTAGTCATTAACGTTTCCAATCAGTTGACTGTCGTTTAAAGAAGTCCTCGTCTGGCGCGTGGACGGCGTTGCAGCGTATCACGCGTATTCCTTTCTACGTGGAGCTGCTTCACGTATTCATATTACGTTCATCTACGAATAAAAAACACACTTGAAATAGCGCTTCTATTAATTAAACAATCCAGCACGCTTGTTAGAAACATATGATTTTCGGGTCTCTCAAAGTTGCTAAAAATCACTAATTGTAACTCCAAAAATATAGGGACTGGTGACTTTCGCGAAAAGATATGTACACCACGTGTTTTAGTACCTTATGCGAACATCTGCAGCGCTTTGTGGTCAGGGATTGGTAGGGACCCTAGTTATTCGCGAAAAGAATTTTTGCCTCACTTTGTTTAGGTGCCTTACGTGCACATCTGCAGTTATGCTTCGTGGTCAGTGATTGGATATTTTTACTCTCTCTCTCTCCTTGGGATTCTACCGGTAAATCACAGAAGTGTATTGTTACAGGAACTTTATTGTAACTGACTCAGTCAAATGAGATACTGCTCTTCACATATACACGCTGCCAATAACCAGATATGTACGTAAGGCACTGAAACAAACTGGGGCAAAATCCTTTTCGCGAAAAAACAGGGGCACCTACTAATTACCTACCTGTAGGGACCCCTGTTTTTCGCGAAACGAATTTTTCCTCGCTTTGTTTCAGTGTCTTACGTGCACATCTGCAATTCTGCTGGATGGTTATTGGCAGCCTGAGCCAATTACAGTCACGTTCCTGCAACACCACACGTCTGTGATTTGTCGATAGAATACCAAGACACGTGAGAGTTGAAATATCCAATCACTGACCACGGAGCAGAACTACAGATGTGCACGTAAGGCTCCTAAACAAACTGGGGCAAAATTCATTTCGCGAAAACAGGGGTCCCTACCTATCTGCAAAAATAAAACTTTCTGGTCACCGCTTATATTTAGGGCCACGGGTTTTGTCGCGAAAAGATTTTTGCCCCACTTTATTTCAGTGTTTCTCATGCACATCGGCAGCTGTGATTCATGGTTATTGGCAGCGTGTCTTTGTTCAGACACGTTTCTCATTTGACTGCACCAATCAGAATAAGATTATTGTGACTCCTTACGTCTGTCATTTGCCAAGGCAAGTGAGAGTAAAATTATCCAATTACGGTGATGTAGCAGACCTGTGGACGTGCACATGACGCATCGAAACCAAATGTTGCTAAAATCTTCTGACCATAAAATCGTGGCTCCACTTGTATTTCAAAACGAAAAAGTCTACAACGAAAACCCTTCACTCCAGTTTGGCGCGCTGTGAATAAAGGCGATAAGCTTCTTGTCGAGCATGATACTCTGGCTCTTATCACTCCGATATTCCCATCTGCAGCTCGCTTTCATGGTTATTGGCAGCATGTCGTACAGAGGAGTCTCTCATTTGACTACACCAATCAGAATAAGGTTACTGCGACACTACACGTTTGTGGTTTGCAGATGGAAACCCAATACGAAAAAGTCAAAATTACTAGGACCATGATACCATGAATATAGACTCGTTTGTTTTCGAGTCTTGTGCGCACATCAGCAATTCCGCTTCATGGACGTTAATTGGCTATTTTAATTCTCATGTGTCTTGGCGTTCAATGCGCAAATCACAGACGTGTGGTGTTGCAGGAACCTTATTATGATTGGTGTAGTTGGTGTAGACGTCACTTCGTTCAGACACGCTGCCAATGACCATGAAGCAAAGCTGCAGATGTGCACATAAGGGACTGAAACAAATTCGTGCAAAAATCTTTTCACAATAATATCGTGGCTCTAGCAATTACGTTTCATTGTAAGAGCTGGTTATTTTTTGCGAAAGGAATCATGCAATAGTTTGTTTCAATGCCTCATGTGCACATCTGCAGTTCCGCTTCGTGGTCTGTGATTAGATGTTTTTTAACTCCAGCGTCTTGCGTTTGTACCCGCTTATCACGTACGTGTGGTGTCGCAGTCAACCATGAGTCTGTATATGTATCTTCCTTTATTTATTTGGTGCTCTTCATGGCGTGTTAAATGAGAAACCTATTTATAGTGTAACACGAACATATCTTTGCATGAAATCGAGCATGTGCCAATAAAAAAACATATTTGAAGTCCCTACATTATACACAGAATCTAACAAATTAGAAGGTACGCGCGCAATTCGCGTTATTTTCTGACAGCAGAGCTGTTGTTTTTGCTCGACGTCTCTCATTCGCCGACAATGTCGTGGACTGCAGCAGAGATATCTTCTAGCCTATAGTTAAAAAAGTCTAACGAGATTCACCAATATCCTGTAAAGGGTTTACACACGTAACCGTCATCACATTAAGGTTCTTTTCCAGCAAACTCACATAAATATACAGGACATTGCAGTCTAGCTTGCCACCGAATTACAACGGGAATTTTGCGTACGTTTACAAATAAGACTATAATTCACGCAAATATTGGGCGGTAATTGTATTCGAGACACTGAATTTTGCGTAATTGACTCAGTAAATTAAATTTTATACCACGAATTAATTATTTTGCCAAGTTTTCTGTAACTTTTTTTGTGGGTGAGTCTGTAATTCTTACGTTGCTGCAAATTACTAACTGTGGGCAAAAATACCAGAGCCACGATTTTACGTCTACGTAAGGCATTGAAACTAAGTGATTCTAAAATCTTTCCGCGACAAAAGCTTGGCTTTACCAATAAGATCCGCCGATCGAACATACGACATTTTGCAGCCTAGCCTGCTATCGGAAAGCAACGCGAATTTTGCACGTCCTATGTAAACCTGCAGCATGTAAATATACAAACACTGAACGTTTTTAATATAACATACAAGACTGACAAATTCTGTCTAAAAACTTTTAATAGTTTTTCCATGTGATACGTGTAATTTTCGCTTTCATTGACCAGCAAGCCGGGCGTGGTATATAATTCAATGCTAAAAGCATTAATCTATAACTGTAGTTTTCTTGAAGTCAATTTGCAAAAGTTAAACAATAGCAATCGTAGACAAACGTTTTAGCCAACCGTTTCAACAAAATTGTTTCCAGCGTTACGAACTTCTAAGGCACAATCGCTGAAGCCGGAACCTCGTGCATTTTTAACTGCGGTGCAAGAAATCACGCGTAGCGAATTAGTAATTCTGGATAAATATTTACTCATAAAGTTGGCAAATACCATCATCTAGGATTGTCATTGAGTATTTTATCCATATTGGCTTCGAACAAACCTTAGAAATCAAATGATGTTTTCGGGGTTTTGTTGCCTACATCGCACTCTTAAGCAAATAGAGACCTTACGTTGGCTGTAATCTGACACAGTTATACCACGTATTGGGCCTGCAATTATTTGCTCCTTTATTGTCAGATCGGTGCTCTCTGGTGACTCAGAAATTTCGCAAATACATTTGGGAAGACGTTAGATTTCAAACACTTGTACACGTTCATTACTTTCGCTATTGGGTGTTACTAAAACTAATATTTCTTGAGGGCTGTGAACCAATAGCTAGATAAACGGAAATTTCGCGGGTTGAACGAAAATACAGTCAGAAGCAAATTTTATAAAACGAACACTATGCCGTACAAATAAAAAATTATCACGTGAAAATTCCTTAAAACGCCGCCGTTGAGTCGATTGCCTATTGACCGTATGTTTGTATGAGCGAGGCACGGCGTCAAGGGCTATGTTGATCGGCTCATCTGGTGTGGTATCGTAGATCACTCGCCAGGAAGGGTCGTTTTAACACTTATTTTGTCCCGCCAACGGCCGTGGCTTCTCCTGATTCGCCGGTATGTGGGACACAATAACGAATCAGATACAGCCATTGCCTTTGGAGAGCTTAAATAAGTGTTAAAATGACCCTTGCTGGTAACCCTGCCAGGCAGGTTCATTTAAACACTTTTTTTGTCTCGCCAATGTCAGTGGCTTCCCCTGATTCGTCGGTATGTAGGGCAGAATAACGGATCAGGTACAGGCATTGCCTTTAGAGGACTAAACGAAATGTTAAAATAACCCTTGTGTGCAGGGTTACCAGATCTAAGGCCGCGGCCTTCTATTTAAGGCGGCTATGGTAGTGATCCCATTTTTTACTGGTGAAAAGTTCTTTAATTATAGAGCCTTGAACTTTTCGCAAAAATAATTTTTGCCCCAATTTGAGCTTAAGGGTGACGCCTACCACGCGCTTAAAATAAGTTGCGGTGTGTTCTTTGATATTTTTTTAAACTAAACTATTCTGCACGTGCCAATTGTGTCAATGTACAAAATGAAAAAAAAATTTCTGGCCGCGAACTAGTCTGCAAGAAGTTACATGTTTGCTCGACTCTCTTATTTGCGAGAATGTGGTGGACTGCCGCTGAGAATACTGTCAGCCAATACATAGCTGTCCAACGATAGAGTGACCAATGTCATGCGAAGGGTTGACACACGTAACTGACATATACCTACGGCTAGGAATGTTTCGTGAGGTTAATGATCAACATGCTAGAATCCATTATTCTGTGTACACCGAAGCCCTACCGTTTGTCCATTACCTGCTACTCATACAGACAGCAGATAATAAACGAGTGAGTGAGAGTGAGTGAGAGATTTTGGTCAGCACTTAAGATAGAGGTCTTGAGCGCTGGTGAGGGGTGACATGAGGTGAGTGTGGAGCAGCGCTGGAATGAAGGGGCGGGGGAAACGGAAGATCCCCGAGAAAACCTACCGACCAGTTGCATCGTCCGGCACGATTCCCACATGCGGAAATCCGCGGTCCGACCCCGCCGGGAATCGAACCCGGATCGCCTTGGTGGGAGGCGAGAGGTCTGACCCTTAGGCCACCGTGACCCCTGAATCAAGTGGACTTGAGCCGAAGAAATTTATAAGCGCACATTTATAACCATTCCTTACCCCACAACGTGAATTGTTGCAGTTGTGGGTGCAGTATATAATTCCATTACAGCGAATCCAGACGCTACGCACGTGCAAGTTTTGCGTTGCTCCCGTAAAAAGAAATATTTAATCGGCCCCCAGTTTACCACCAAACAATAACACGAAATTCGCATGCCTTTTACTACGTGTTTTAGGATTTTATTCACAAAACACAGCGTAGGGGTGCGTCAGTATTATTATTTTGTTTGGCACAGAGAATGAATGACGGGCTAAGGCAAAGTCACCCTCTCAAAAAAAGAAAGAAAAAAAAACGAAACAGATTTACATATGTGTACGAAAGACACTTAAACAAGTTGATGCAAACCCTTTTCACTGAAATTTGGGGACGCTGATCGTTAGCGCCAGGAATCTTTCGCGAAAAGAATTTTGCCCTAGTTTGCTTCAATGCCTTATTTGTAGGGACCCCAGATTTTCGCGAAAAGAATTGTGCAACAACAACTGGTTTCAGTGACTTATGTACACGTCTGTATCTCTGCTTCATGTTTAGTGATTGTATGTTTGAACTCTCACACGTCTTAGTGTTCTACCCGCAAACAACAGACGTGTGGTGTCGTAATAACCTTGTTATGATTGGTGCTGTCAAATGAAAGACATCTCTGCACAACAACACGCTGCCAATAACCTTGAAGCAAAACTGCATGTGTGCTAGTTGTTGCGAAATTCTGTTCGCAAAAGACACAGGTCCCTAGGTCATTTTTGGACTTCTGCAGCTTTTCTTCATGGTTATTGGCAGCAAGATTTGTGTGAAGTGGCGCCATTCAAATGACGACACCAATCAGAATAAGACATATGAGAGTTAAAACATATATTTATTGACTATGAAGCAGAACTGCCGATTTACGCATAAGTTGCTGAGACAACCTGGGTCAAAATATCTTCCACGGAAAGTTAATTGTCCAAATAATCGTACGTTTAAATGCCGAAAATTACACCTTTGTGCGCGATTAGTGAACTAACGCTTCTGCTACGAGAGACGGAAATGCCTCTATAACGAAAGTACAGTTTTAGTTAACGTCAACGAAATCACTTTTTAGTTACAACGCAGAGTAGCTGCAAAGCTGCTGACTTGCCTGGGCGTGACGGGGTCGCTTTTTAAAAGCGCTCCAAATAGAGGGACAGAGCTGTTACGCTTATCGCAGAAAAAAATCTTCCTCATCTACCACTTTCTGTTGTTTTGCTCCCCATAGTGTGTCAAGTATCAAATTTCCCTCTCCTCGCACGAGAGAGAGGGGGTGTTGGGGGAACAACCGGCCTCCTTTTTAACGTGTGTCCATACCTGTTGAAGACTGATCTTTGGGCCGGCTTGGAGGCTGAGCCGTGGACCCTAAAAGTGCTCAATCATCCCGGCCGACGGAGAGATAGAATGAGAGCCACAGGGAGGCTGAGTTCAACCACAAAACCCCCCTCCCCCTCACATACGTACACAGCCTCAACGTAACAATCTTCGAGTATCTCCCCGCCCGAGCTGTGCCCACGTACGCTGGCCGCCGATACAGAACCGGCTAGCGTACAGAAGCGCAAAGTAGCTGTCTTGATTTTTTTTTTACAAAACCTTTAGTGGCGTGGTGTCTAGAGCACTCGCCTCCCCATAATTCTATCCGGGTTCGAGTCCCAGCCGCTCAAGTCTCGTGCGTATAGGAGCGCTAAGAAAGTAGGTATGATAGAATTGTTTCCCAGACATAGCCTACATGGTAGTATTCCCTATTTTTTTTATAAAACAGTCAGATGTAAACTAAAGTTACCAGACTTGTATCGTAACAAGTGTAGAAGGTTGCATATTTACAAGGCGGAAGTATGGTAGCTGTCCCATACTGCGTTTAGGTCAATTACTTCGTAAACATTTTTGGAAGTTTTTTTTACAGTGATACGCTCGTATGCACAAGCTTACTCGGAAGGGTGGCGTGGAACGACGCCCTACAATGAAGAGGCGGGGGAAATGGGAGATCCCGAGAATACCGGTCAACAAGCGGAATATTTCAGCACGGTTCCCACATGCGAAAATTCTGGGATCAACCCATAGCCGTCTTTAGTAGAAGGCCACGGCTTTATATCTGGCAACACTTGACAGAAATGGTCATTATAACTAGGGACCCCGGTTTTCCGAGGAAAGACATTTGCCTTGGTTTGTTTCAGTGCCTTACGTACACGTCTGCAATTATGCTTCATGGTTATTGGTAGCGTGTCTATGCAAAAAGCCGTACCTCACTTGACTGAGCCAATTACAATAACGTTCCTGCAACACCACATTTTCTGTGATTTGCCGGTAGAATCCCAAGGCTCGTGAGAGTTAAAATATCCAACCACTGACCACGGAGCAGAACTACAGATGTGGACGTAAGGCACCGAAACAAAGTGGGGCAAAATTCTATTTGCGAAAAACAGGTAACTCTAATTATATAATATCTTTTAGTTCTCCGAAGTCAATGGTTTTACCTGATTCGTTATTGTGCCCAATATACCGACGAATCAGGGCAAGCCACTGCTGTTGGCGAGACAAAAGAAGTGTTAAAATGACGCTTCCCGGCAGGGCTGCAAGATCTAAGGCCGCGGCCTTCTACTAAAGACGGATATGACGGACCCCGCCGGGGATCGAACACGGATCGAACCCGTTGAGGTCATGTGGTCGAATCCACTGCACCAACTGCGGTCCAACTTTTGTACATTTCATTGTGGACATCATCTAGGGACGTGAAATATTTGACATTCTTTAAGTTACAAGCTGGAATTCAAACCGTTGTACGTTTGTAGACTTAATTTTTTACTGGGCCCCGTGTTTTACGCGGTAAGAGTTTTGCCCCAGTTTGTTTCAGCGCCTTACGTGCACATCTGCAGTTCTGTTTTATTGTTATTGGCAGCGTATCTATGGCTATCATTTGACTGAGCCAATTACAATAACGTTCCTGCAACACCACATGCATGTGATTTGACGGTAGAATCCCAAGGCTCGTGAGAGTTAAAATATCCAATCACTGACCACGAAGAAGAACTAGAGATGTGAACGTAAGTCACCGAAACAAAGTGGGGCAAAATTCTTTTCGCGAAAAACAAGGGTCCCCACCTATTATAGTCTGTTATGTATAGGGAAATGAAGTTTATTCTACTACCATATGATAACGAGAATTTAGCATGTTTCTTGTAACTACGTGAATAATTCGCGTTTTCTTGTATTTCTAATAATTGGTATGTTGATATATCTAGTTTTACATTTCATTTCTAATATCGAGTCCAATTTCAAGATGATGGACGATTCGAAATTTTATAGGCACAAATAATATTTCATAAATGTCTAAGTTTGTGTCAATTTTGTTATTGGTTCTTGACTTATTTGGCACTGGGTCAGTAATGAGGAATCAACTAAATTGAAACCCAATAATATGGTATCACTGTGTTACCGAGCAGTCAATGAACAACTGATGTCTGCTTGAATACACAGATATTCTTGGAGGCTAGCCTACATGTCAGTGAACACGAGAATATTTCAGGTTTCTAATAGGTTTCGTCTAGTAAATATTTTAGGCAAGCGTATAGCCTACGCATGAATCCCTACGTAGACATAAAAATATATCGCTGGTTCAATGACATTTTCGCAGTCGACTTCAGAGCCCTAACTTATAGGCCTAATGGGAGGCAGCTTGATTTGTTCATTAGCCGCTGTCAGTACGAGAAGGTTTTATGCTTGGCTTCGTTGTTTACGATTTAGCCCTGATGCTTTTATGGGCTTATTACTTGCCGCCAATCCTTCAAGGAGAGCCAAAGAAGCTAAGGTCCAGTCGTAAAATGAACACACGTGTGTAAGTCAATCGTGTCGATAGAATGATTCCCAGAATTTTCGAGCTTATTTTAATTTCTAAAAACTTAAACAAAGTTTTCTTTACGATGCCTTATTGCAACATTATGCCCCACAAGTTCATATTTTATTGTTTTCTTATTTTATATCTGACGGATATTAAGAGAAACACCACCTCGCGGAAGTTATACATTTTTAAATAACTTTCTAAAAAGTAACGGAAGTATTTGACACTGTCCATACATCATCTTGTGAATAGAGAAAAGGGTAAAATTTATTACAATTCATGTCTGGTAACACAAGCATACAGATGACTGTTCCTGAAAAAACGTATAGGTAGAGACACTGCTAAATCGTGGGAAAAGTTTATTGTTTGCTAGGCTCCAACATGCTATGTATAACACTGGTTTTGCACCTATATTGGCTATCGTTTTTATGAAGCGCTGTGTCCTATCTTCAACAGACCCAATTAGAACAGTACTGATTAAAAACACAACGTGTGTGATTTGCCAGAAAACTGTTCAAACGTGTCACGATTGAGTAACTACAGTTTATTGGAAACAATTTTACTAATACATCGGTGTGATAAATTAACAAATTTTTACAGTGCATGTTGCCCGATGGTGATAATTTCCATAATACAGAGCCTTGTATGTCAAAAGTTCCTGAAAATTGAAACATACAACGCAGCCAAGCAAATCTTACCTGGCGCACTATTTTAGAGAGAATAGTTTTCTAAACTATTCATTTAGCCAAAAGGAAGTTTTCTTTAGTAGATGAAAGTTTCAACAACGGAGGAAATCAGTGTAGGTGTGAGAGGTATTAATAGCCTGTGCAAGTGAAACGAGGGGAAGGAAAAACACCACATCCATACCTGGGCCGGGATTCGAACCAATGCCTCTCGCACCGTAAACTAGCGCCTAACCGAATACGACACGGAGGTCGGCTTTGTGTGTGTACGTTTGTTGGTACATAACAAATTCTTTTTTAACGTATTACCAGCATGTATATATAGACGTATATTAACACAGGTATCTGCTATTTTAATATGTTGTGTGCGTAGCGATTCACAGGAAAAAAAGGTTTTGTGGTTGCTACAAAGTGTTTTGCCAATATGGACCTCAAGAAATAATTTTGTAGTGATTACAAAATATTTTTGTAGTCAATGCAAAAGATAATTGAGGACAGCAAAAGATTTTTCTGGTCGCTATAAAAAAAATGTTGTAAGGTCCAACATGACAAAATATTTTGTGGTCGCTAGTAAGAATTTTTTTCAGTGTTAGAGCCACGATTTTGTCGCGAATAGGTTTTTACGCCATTTTGTTTCAATGCCTAACGTGTAGGGACATCTAATTTTCGCGATAATAATTTTGCCACAACTTGTTTCAATGCCTTACGCACACATTCGCATCTCTGCTACATGCTTTTTGGCAGCGTGTCTTTGGTCAGACTGGTCTCTAATTTGACTGCATTAATCGGTTTAAGACAACTGTGGTACCATACGTCTATGATTTGGCATAAGTAGGGACCCTGGTTTTTCGCGAAAAGATTTTTGCCCCACTATGTTTCACTGCCCTACGCGCACGTCTGCAGTTCTGCTTCGTGGTCAGTGATTGAATATTTTACTCTCTCGAGCCTTGGGATTCTACCAGCAAGTCACAGCCGTGGGGTGTTGCAGAGATTTTATAGTAATTGGCTCAGACAAATGATATACGGCTCTCCGAATATACACGTTGCCAATCATCATGAAGCAGAACTGCAGATGTACACGTAAGGCACTGAAACAAAGCGGGGCAAAATTCTTTTCGCGAAAGAACAAGGGTCCCTAGCCACAAGAAGCCCAATACAGTTGAGAGTTAAAACATCCGAGCTGCATATGTGCACATAAGACGATGGAACCAATTGATGCAACAATCTTTTCATCATAAAATCGTGGTTCTAGGAGAATATTTAAAGTACAGAATAATATTTATTTCTTGGCTAGGATAACTATAAAATATGTGCTATCAAATCCCCAATTTTCCAGTTTTTTTTTTTTTTTTTTTTAGTCCGGTGTTATCAAAACCTTCATCGTCACATTGCACATATGCTACTGTGAAGTGGTGATCATAACCATTCGCTTTCGGCTTAAAAATATGCTTGGAAATATCGCCTCAAAAACGAATGTACCACTGTTTAGTCGGTTAAATAAATGTCAACGCCTGAATATTAATAAAAGACACGAACGCCGTCGTGTAGACGTATGAATAGAAACAGAAATACTGGTACCTAATCAAGTTCGCATAGTAATCATGAGGGGTACCTGAATTTCGTGAAAAGTTTTTGCACGAACTTGTTTTAGATCTTTGTGTGTACAAATACAGCTCTACTTCTTGGTCAGTGATTGGTAGAGATAATGGTTTATAGAAAAAGCCAGTGATTTTTGGTAAATAGAATTTGGCAACAATTTGTTTTAGTGCCATATGTGCACAGCTGCAGCTGTGCTTCATGGTTATTGGCAGAATACATTAGTGCAGTGACGGCTCACTCATTTGACTGCGCCAATCATAACAAAGTTACAGCAATACCACACTTCTGTGATTCGTGGGTAGAACGCCGAAACGCTGAGATTTAAAAGTATCCCATTACTGACCACGATTCACAGCTGCAGACGTGCAATAAGGCACTGAAACAAATTATTGCAAAATTATTTTCGCCAAAAATCACTGGCTCTATTTATAGAGACAGGAAAAATTCGCGGGTTCGCTGACATGTAGGCTAGTCTCTAAGAATATCTGCATACATAGCAGACAACAGCTGTTCATTGGCTGCTCTCTGACACAGTGATAGCACATGATTGGGCTTGTAGTTAGTTGATTCTTTATTTTTGGCTCAGCGCCCTTTAGGAGAAGTCAAATAACTCAAGGGCCAATGGCAAAACCAACACAAACGTAGAGATGTTTGAAATCTAGCTTGTGTCTAAAAGAAACGCGAATTTTTCAGGTCCCTATTTATCGCGTTAAGATTACTGGCATTCGCTTGTACGTGAAGCTGTTGCCCTGTTTCACTGAGCCAATAAGAATCTCGCTATTGTACTATTTTATACCTATTATTGATTGATTTGCAGACAGCTACGCTGTGTCAAACATACGTCGCACAATCCAAATATTTTGTGGCAACTACAAAATATTTCGTGAGTACTCACCCTGCAAAATTTATTTTGTAGTCACCACAAAAAATTTAGTTGTGATCACTAAAATATTGTGGCCACCACAAAATTATTTAGCGGTCACTACAAAATATTTTTGCCGCGAAGACTTCCTACAAAGTTTTCTTTCAGTGCATATGTTTGGCACAAAATATTTTCGCGGTATACCGTAATCTCTACTGATTGGATGATTTAACTCTATCTTACACGCTGCCAATAACCATGAACAGGGACCCCATTGGTTGTGAAAAAAATTTCTGCAGCAGTTTGTTTCAGTTCCTCGTGTGCACAGCTGCACCATCAGAATAAGTTTACTGCACAGTAAAAAAAAAAATTGTAAATTTACAAGGAAAATCTTGTAAACTAATATCAGAACGTAATATGTCAGGTAATGAAAGTAAGATTTCAGAAACCTTTTTAAGTGGTTACAAATATCGTAAACACCTTTGCGAACGTAAAATAAACGTTAACGAGCAAATTTTTCGATTTGAAACAAAATAAACCTAGGAGACCTGACAAATTACACAAAACATTTCGTAATTTTACAAAAAAAATTTTGGAAACTAGTTTTTAAAATTTTTTTTGTAACACTACAAAAAGTGTTGGAAACTTAACGAGATATTAGCTGTAAATATACAAAATGTGTTTGTATGTTTACAGAAATATTTGTAAATATACAAAGAAGTTTGTAAAAATATCAGTTTTTTGTAAATTTTACAAAAAGTTTGTGTAGTGTTACCAAAAACTTTTTTGGAAACTGGTTTAAAAAATAATTTTGTAAAAGTAATTTTTTTTAATGTGTGCTATACCATACGTTCATCATTTGCAGTAAAGCCGCCTACCCGCGCGTGAGAGGCTCAAAAGCGACGGAGCTGTAAGGTCGACCTTGAAGCGCGCATCAAATGCCGCGTCGCCTCAACGAGCCAAGCGCTGAACTAGCATGCAAGGTTCCCGCCGAACGGTTTTTACTACGGGACACTAAGCGGTGACCATATAATTTTATTGGTGGAATGTCTGTACCAAAGTTCAGTGCAGGTCGCAACTTGAGTTTCACATACATTCGGTTACTACATTTTGAAGTACGGAAATCTGAAAAGACCATTTTAGCCATGGTGGAGGGCTTAGGAACAGTGTTTTTAATGAGCGTGGTGACATAACAATGAAGTTCCGACCTTGTCTGAAGTGTGTTTTTTTTCGTACGTTGGCACAATGGGCACACGTGGAATATTTTCGTAAAAAAACCTGTTTACGAACACACTGCAACGCATATGAAGCGTGGGGTAGGCGGCCGCCTTAAGACACGAAACAGTTAAAAACAGCCCATCACTGACCACGAAACAGAACTGCGGCTGTGCACATGAGGTACAGATACAAACTGCTGCAGAAATATTTTCACGAATATCTTCGCCGTTTATTGGCTGCGCGAGACTGTTGACGCCATCTCCGTGTATGTTTGGCTCCTGCATATTACAGCAGATTTCCTATTGTGCTTCTTGCCGGCTAGCAGAGCAGCCACCTCAAGTTTGAGTTTCAGTAGCTGTTTAGAATTTTATTATTTTACGCTTTTTTTATTCTAATAAGAGTGATGTTAAGTATGCTATTACACCGCAAATTCTGTTTCCATTGCGCTATAGTACAGACATTGCGATTCAGCTGTTAACATATAATTATGCCGCAATGTGTGTCGCAATTATTTAAATATTCATAATTTGCCCGACAGACTGCGACCTAACTAGCTCAACTGCATGCTTGCATCGGTGTGCAAAGTAAATAAAATTTGCGGTATAGACGCATACGTAACATTTTTCTGTATTAGAATCTCGAAAAAATGCGAAAAATAATGAAATTCAACATGGCGACTGAAACCTAGCATTAAACTCATTGGCGATAGAAATTTCCGCCATTTTGCAGGCGTGTGGGACTGAGTTTTCCGTCCTACCGACTGTTTCACTTTTGTATTCCTAAATATTCTGTGTCTTTGTGACATGCAGGCCTACAACGAGACACTCACTGCAGCAGCAGACAATGTACAAGGAGCTGAGGACATAGTGTACGCAGGACTGTGCAGTCCAGCCGGCTGGTCGTTGAACCCGCGAAATTGAGTCTGTGAAGAGGCGTCACTCATTTCACTGTGACATTCAGAATAACGTTACTCAGTCACCACATGTCACTGATATGCAAAAAAGTTGAGAATTAAAAACATCCCATCACTGACCACGAAGCAGAGCTGCAGATGTGCAAATAAGGCATTAAAACAAATTAGTGCAAGATATTTTTTTTCACTAAATACCAGTAACTTTAACAAGTGACAATAATTTAGCTCTTGTTTCAATTCAAACAGGTATAATATTCAACATAAACATATTTGTAACGTCATACTTAAAAATAAGTGGAATTGCAGTTAGCTAACAATCCGCATTTATTAGTAATATGAAGATATATTATTTAATCGTTGCCTACTACTTATATTAATACAAGCAAGATTTCAAACACGGGTAAAATTCTAACCTCTTAGCCTACAAATATCTTTAGTGAAAGCAATGTTTCAATTAATATTTGGTGACAGGCATAGGATTCATTTATGCTATTGGTGTGGTATACGCATTGAATAACTACAATCGGTTGTTACAGAAAAATAACCGTAAAAGTGTATTAATTTCTCAAAAATATGAAAAACATATTTTAGGTTTCATAAAAAAATGATATTCAAACTTGTTTCCATTCCCCTGTTAATCGCGCACTGTATTACTAGAGCTACGATTTTATCGCCGAAAGATTTTTGCATCTCTTTGTTTCAATGTCTTACATGAACATCGATAGCTGTGCTTCATGGTTATTGGCAGCGTATCTTTGCTCAGGCATGTCTCTCATTTGATTGCACCAATATGAATAAGGTAATTGTGACATCATACGTTTGTGATTTTCAAGTAGAACCCCACGAGTGAGAGATAACACATCTAATCACTGGTAGTTAGAGATGATGGTATATTGCGAAAATGTTTTGTGTCAACATACCCTTCAAAACGCTATAGCTCCTTGCAACATGTACGATAGCGAGATATACTTCTGATTCAACGTAGCAGTCTGCAGACCAATGTCAGGCATCAAATAGGCCTATTACAATATCGGGATTCTTATCGGCTCAGTCAAATAGCGCAACAGCTTCACGTTGGCTACAAGCGAAAGTCAGTAATCTTCTGGTAATCTGAACGTACAATGAAACACAGAAAACAGTCAAGTTTTCCCGCGATAAACATTCATCTCAACTAATAGTGAACCAGCGCTGCAGATGTGCACGTAAGGTACTGAAACAAAGTGGTGCAAAAATCTTTTCCGCCATAAAATTGTGTCTCTATTTGCCTATTACTAATCCTACTTTATTTGTAACCTGGTTATTATTATTTTTATGCAAACGAAACAAAGTTTAACTATTTAACATTGTTAAATTTGTACCATACGTTATTCATATGAACACTCAAAATATTCCAGGAAAAAAAAATTCGACCACATGCTGTAACATGTGTGTACCTAGATACACGAAAAATTCACTTTATTTCAGAGGCACAAACTGGAATGTAAACAACTGTGAGTTCATTGCCTATTCAGAGATTAACCTATCATTTGACACCTTATGGATGGTGCATGGCCAATAATATATAATCAACTAAATGCAAGCCTAATCCTGTGGTATCACTGTGTCAGCGAGTTGCCAATGAACAGTTGTCTGGTTACAACAGATATTTAAGGACCCCTGTTTTTCGCGAAAAGAATCTTGCCCCACTTTGTTTCAGCGACTTACGCGCACATCTGCAGTTTTACTTCATGGTTATTGGCAGCGTACCTATCTCTATCGTTTGACTGAGCCAATTAGAATAGAGCTCCTTCAGCGCCACATGTCAATAATTTGCCGATAGAATCCCAAGGCTCGTGAGAATTAAAATATCGAATCACTGATCACTAAGCAGAATTGCAGATGTGCACGCAAGGCACTGAAACAAAGTGGGGGAAAATTATTTTCGCGAAAAACAGGGGTCCCTACGGATATTGTTCGAGCCTAGCCTAATGGCCTGTGAACCCACGATTTTTTCTGATACAACGTGTCACTAGGTACTCCAATTTTTGAGCAAATATTTCTGCAGCAGTTGGTTTCAGTGCCTCATGTGTACAGCTGCAGTTCTGATTCGTGGTCAGAGATTGGCTGTTTTTAACTGTTTCGTGTCTTAACGCTTTACTGCAAATTACGGACGTGTCCACAGATAACTGCTGCATATAACAATTAAGCAGAGCTGCAGCTGGGCACATGAGTCACTTAAATAAACTGCTGCTAAAATATTTTCTCTAAAAATTGGAGTCCCTACTTATCGTATCCGCAAGCCCGTAATTTTAGGTGGCAATACAATTTTCCTAATTGATTTACGGACAAAATTCTTATAACTTCACAAGTAAAATAGCTAGACACCCCTGATTTTCAAAAAAAGAATTTTACACCAACTCTTTTCAGTGTCTTATGTGCACGGCTGCAGTTCTGCTTCAGGTTATTATTGGCAGTGTGTTGTTGTACAGATATTGACAGCACCAATCAGAACAAGGTTATTTCGACACCACACGTCTGTGATTTGCGGGTAGAACACTAAGACGTGTGAGAGTTAAAACATACAATCACTAAGCATGAAGCAGAGATGCAGATGTGTGCGTAAGACACTGAAACAAGTTGTTATAGGTAAATTCTTTGCGCGATAATCAGGGACCCTTAGTAAGGACAAATGAGTTCTATCTAGCCTGTCGTCAAATAGGTAGAGACTAGAAAATTCCCGAATTTATTCTAGAACAAGCTTGATTTCAAACACGTGTAGGTTGTACGTATCGTTGACGATTAAGATTTGTTCACATCACCCTGAAGAACTTAGAGCTAATCAAAGCTTGAGAGAAATCATGGTTCCTATTCCATGTTATTAGTTACTGGGTGAAACTTTCTACTCAGTGTAGCTGTGGCCAATGAACAGATTGTCATGGTCTGAGTATACACAGGACAATGGAATCTAACGTGAAAGGCATTGAATTCGTGGAATTGTCCGGTCTCTATAAATAGGGACCTGAAAAATTAGCTATTCTTTTAGACCACAAGCTAGATATCAAATATGTCTATGTTTCTGTCGCTTTCGCCATTGGTCCTTGTCTTACTTGTCACCTTCTGGACAGTGCTGAGCCAATAATCAAGAATCAACTAAATGCATGTCTAATCATTTGGTATCACTGTCAGCGAGCAGCCAATGAACAGCTGTTGTCTGCTTGAATACAGATATACATTTGGAGGCTAGTCTATGTGTCAGTGAATTCGCCAATGTTCCAGTCTCTAATAATAACTCGGAATTTAAACGTCATTAGTAAGGTCATGAACATTTCTCGAAAATAATTTTGTCCCAGTTTGTTTCAGTTTCTTAAGTACGAGCACCTCTATCAGTGATTAGATGTTTTAACACCAATGTGTCTTGAGGTTCTATCCGCAAAATCGCTCAAACCGGTGGTTTATGATGAAAAGTGCCTTATGTACACATCTGCAACTGTGCATCGTGGTCAGTGATTAGATGCTTTTAACTCTTGGCGTCTCGTCGTTCTACCCACAAATTACAGACGTGTGGTGTAGCTGTAACCTTGTTATGATTGGCGCAGTCAAAGTGTGGGCGGTCACTGCACTAATGCATTCTGCAAATTATCATGAAGCAGAGATGCAGATGGCAATACGAAAAAAAAATATTGGGGAAATATTATTTTCGTGGAGTGACCAATCTTCTGTAAAGTGGTGACACGCGAAAATTACTCAAACAGAGGCTCGTGTTTTACGGAAACACAAATTGTTCTCAAGAGTGTATAGGACAGTGAAATATAGGGCCTAGTTTATCGCCAAAAAATAAAAAATAATGCGAATAATGGCAAGTCTCTACCTTTTTAAAAATTTCCGGAGGGCTCTCAGAAGTAATGATTAGTAGACCTAGGACGTATGTAAACCTGCGTCAGCAAGCAGTCATATAGAACAGTTGATATGTCTGTTCGAGTTTACAGACATGTGGAGTCTATAATTTCTTTGAATGTTTCTTGCAAGTGACAGAATAACGTACTCTGCTGTTGTGGACATACGCCATTGCAATATTATGTCGTCTCAGAAATCTGATATGAGCAGAGAGCAGAAAAATTCACGGGTTCACTGACCAGTAGGCTATCCTGCAAGAATATCTGAGCAGACTTCAGCTGTTTATTAGCTGCTTGCTGACACAGTGATATGGGTCTTCGTTTTGTTATTTTCTTGTTGTTGGCTCAGCTACTTCCAGGAACTGTCATAGGAGCCGAGGGCCAATTGCGACAGTAGCACTAACTTAGAGTACTTGGCAATATAGCTTGTTCCCAAAAAAAAATAACGCGAATTTTTCAGGTCCCCGAACAGTGGCGGCTCGTGGGTTGTTGCCAGGGAGGGCACAATTTGCAGAGATTTGTACACGCGTGTGAACTTGCCGCCGTATACCAATGACCATGAAATATGTACTGGCTACTTACTGTGTTGTGAGCAGTCAGTAATAAGCGGCACCTACATACCAGCGTCAACTAACGGACAAGCATATACAGTTCTCTGCAACTTGTACTCTCCCTGGCAACAACCTACGAGCCGCTGCTGTCCCTAAATATGAGACAAAAAAATTATAAAACAAGCTACATTAGTTTTAGTCAACATATCCATAACTCGAAACAACAGAACATGAAATATATCCTAAGGCATTAGTAAACAAAATAAAAAAAATAATAAAAGAAACATAAAAAAATTTATGCCGAAAGACAAGCAAAATAATGTGTGAAAAACTCATTAAAGGCAACTACACACAATACTGAGACGAAGACAATGTTGGACACAAGACTGGATAACAACAACGACACAGACAATATACTAGACACAACGATGAAGACACAAAAAACAAAGTCGGTCTTTGTGAATCTGCTGTGTTCTTTTGTCTCTCCATCGTTGTGTCGTCTAGTATATTGTCCGTGTCGTCGTTGTTATCCTGTCCCAGTATTGTGCGTAGTTGTCCTTAATTGTGGTGTCTGAAGTTTTTTTACACATTCATTTGTTTGTCTTTCGACTTTCGTTTTTTTTTATGTTTATTTTATTTTCCTTTATTAGTTGTTGACTAATTCCTAGAGATGATGGTTTATCGCGGGAAAACTTGACTATTCGCTGGATTTCAAAACACGTTCAGCTTACCAGATAATGACTGGCTTTTGCTTGTACGTGGAGCTGTTACCCTATTTGACTGAGTCACTAAGAATCCCGATATCGTAATATTTGATGCATCTTATTGGTCTCCAGACAGCTACGTCGAGTCAGACGTATGTCCTGCAATCATGCATGTTACAAGAAACTACAGAGTTTTGAAGGGTATGTTGCACAAAACATTTTCGCGATGTACCACCATCCCTACTAATTCCTTATGGGATATTTCATGCTACGTTGTTTTGATTTCTGGATGTGTTGACTACAGTCAAACTAGGCTTGTTTTCTTATATTTTTTTTCGTTTTACGTTTGTTTTTTCTTAGTCTCATTAATTTTCTGGGACGACATAATATTGCACTGGTGATTATCCATTAATGCAGTATATTATGTGGAATCTATCCCACATATCAGTGAACTTTACAATTTCTTCCGTGATCTCGTACACGCGGCCATGTTCTTATATTAAGATGCAGCCAAAAAAAAAAAAAAAAAAGAAAAAAAATTGAAATTACCAACATAAAAAGTCATTTTGTTTAGGTCTGATAAATTCGAGGGGCCATTTACAGACAAACTAGAATTCTAACGCCTAGGTACGGCTGTGTAATTTTTGGTAGTTGTCCCGTTAAATTCAGTAACACATCCTGGATGGACATTAGCCATGCAAAGTACGGGCTAGTTAGTATTAGAGACCCCTGATTTTTGCGAATATATTTTTGCGCCTCTTCGTTTCAATGTCTTATGTGCACATCTGCATCTCTTCCAGTTTACTTGCAGCGTGTCCTCCTGTAGAGGCATCACTTATTCGACTCTGCCAATCAGAACAATGTCACTGTGAACACCACACGTCTGTGATTAGCGGATGGAACTTCAAGATGTTAAGAGTAAAACTACCCAAGCATTGGCCACGAAACAGAGCTGCAGTTGTATTCGTATAGCATTGAGAAAAAGTGGTGCAAACAATATTCAACAGGTACAGATGATTTTCGCGGAAAGATTTTTACACCAACTTGTTTCATTGGCTTACGTACACACCTGCAGCTCAGCACAGGCGTCATATTTTTGACTGTGCCATTCAGAAACCAAATATTACTACACTAAACATATAGTCGTCTATTATTAGTAGAAGGCCTCGACCTTAGATCTGGCAACCCTGGGAGGAAGGGTTATTTTAACACTTCTTCTGTCTCGCCAACGGCAGTGGCTTCCTCTGATTCGCCAGTATGTAGGGCACAATAACGAATCAGGTACAGCCATTGCCTTTGAAGAGCTAAAATTAGGGACCTCTGTTTTTCGCGAAAAGAATTTTGCCCCAGTTTGTTTCAGCGCCTTACGAGCACACCTGCAGTTCTGTTACACGGTTATTGGCAGCGTATGGCTATTATTTGACTGAGCCAATTACAATAACGTTCCTGTAACACCACGTGTCTGCGATTTGCCGATAGAATCCCAAGGTTCGTGAGAGTTAAAATACCCAATCACTGACCACGGAGCAGAACTGCAGATGTGTACTAAAGGCAGCAAAACAAAGTGGGGCAAAATTCTTTTCGCGAAAATCAGGTACCTCTAGCTAAAATAAGTGTTAAAATGACCCTTCCTGGCAGGGTTGCCAGATCTAAGGCCACTGCCGTCTACTAAAGACGGCTATAGTTGTACTCCTAAGGCACTGAGACTTAAAGACATCCAATTATTGACAAACAAAAGCTGCAGCTGAGTACAACCAAAACAAAGTGGTGCAAAAATGTTTCGCGAAAATCATTGGCACCTAGTACTTAGTAAGGAAATTAATATTTCATGCTTTTATTGACCAGGATGTTTTAAATCCGCTATCGAACGTAGGCTCCATCAACACGTTTATTTTTTCTGTTCCAGTGAATAGCAACTAACGGGCATTAGATCGGAACTTCTGGAATCTGACGTGCAGGTCATTGAACTAGCGAAATATTTCTTTCGTTACGTATGGGCAACTCAGGCCGATAATTTTTATTCGGCGTACGCACGTTACCGTGCTTATAGGCGGGTTACTCAACGCGACCGGGAAACCGGCGAATCGCTATTAACCGATGATAATCGCCTCTGGTTAGTGTGGTTTCAGACCAGCGTCGCATCGTTACGTAGCTCGCATTTCGTTTTCTCGCAGCACGCGCGTCTCGGATCTTCGCGCCCCCCGCCGCGGGAGGGGAAGTGAGGGAGGGTAGTAGGGGAAGTCACCTCCCCTCCTGGCACTCTCCCTCTTCCTCACCCCACCTCAACCACCCCTCCGGCGCCTCCACCAGCGCACAGCGAAATAGTACAGAATCGCTGCCATCTGACCCTGCGCTCTTGACCGCGTAATATTTAAAAGAGAAGGAGTGCGCGCTCGAGGCAAGACAGAGATGGTCCGGCAAAAGTGGGAGGAGTTTCGACACAAAGGAAACGGCCAATGAGAAATGAGGTGGGTGGAGTGGAAGGCGTGGTCTTTGCCCGGCTTGCATTTCATACAAAAATCTTCCGGGCGTCGATTATTTTTCTCTTGCGCTTTCTTTCTTTTTTTTCGGTCTACGTCTTTCTCCTTCTGTCTCTGTCGCTTTTTTATTCTTTCTCCCTCTTTTTTATTCCCTTTTGTTGTTTATTCGGTCAGTTCGCGCGAGATATTTTTTTTTGCACGCGTATAGAGTTGGCAATTGTTTCGAACGCCAGTTGATGTGACGCTTGACCGTTACAAAACAGGTGAGTCGGACAACCGGACAACGTGCAGTCTTCCTCGTATTTTATGACGTCGTCCGTCGTATCTAGGACACCTCCAATGACTACCCGTCCCGTTCACATGATTCACGTACAAGTGGTTTTATTTTCAGATAATGTATGCTTTCCTTCCTTTTTTTAATATGAATAACGAAACTTAAGTAACATGGGAAGTGCATAATACTGTATTACAAATTTAATTTCTGATATCACAATAAATGTTATTTTTTAATTACTATTATTATTGACAATATGGCAAAGCCGTCTTTAGTAGAAGGCCGCGGCATTTGTTCTGGAAGCCCTGGCAGGAAGGGTCATACTTATTTTGTCTCGCCAACTGCAGAGGCTTCCCCTGATTCGCCAATACGTAGGGCGCAATAACAAATCAGGAACAGCCATTGCCTCTGGAGAGTTAAATTAAAGTGTTATTTTGACCCTTCCTGGCAGGGTTGCCAGATCTAAGGCCGCGGCCTTCTACTTAAGACGGCTATGAATATGGTCTAAAAAGACCTAACTTTATAGCGTGTTGAAATAACGATTTGTTGATATGTTTGTGGTACGTAACAGAAGCGGCAGAATGTTTCGGGCGAAGTTAGAGTGGTTGATTAGGTAATATCTTTTTTGTAAGGTTTTCCCCCCAATTTTTCCGAGCGGCTTTATTAATTAGTATGATTTTCGTGGCCGCTGTGCTTTGGTTTTTGTCGGGACTCTTCGCGTTCGTTAATGACTTGTCTGGGCTGCGCTGGCTCATGCCATTAATAATACCGTGGCTGGGCTGCAACCCCTTCTACCATTTGCGTCCCCCCTCCCCCTACTTTCTGACAAGCCATGGAGTTCCCCTTCCCCTCTAACACCAACGCCCCCTCCCCCTGGAGAGATCGGTTGATGAACAACAGTCGCAGGCGTTACAGTGTTGCCAGATTAAGGAAATTATACAACTAGGACACCTGACTTCCGCGAAAAAGCTTTTTTCAATTTCTAGTGTGCACATCTGAAGCTCTGTTTCACGGGCAGTAATTGGATGTTCTTAACTCTGAGTTCAAAGAAGCAATAATTACCAACGTGAACATAAAGCCGGATTCACAACCACACATAACGTACGTACGTGCGAACATACGTACGTTAAGTATTGCAGATTAGATTCACAACAACATTAATCTTAACATGCGCGAAAATTGTCATATATCATAACAAAATGTCGGTAGTAAACAATCGTAATTTATTTTTATTTTTCGAAGCGAATTAAATAATTTTGACCACGAGACAAATGATTTCTCGATTTAAATTCATATTTGAGTCTTACATTTGTAAATGCTGCATTCACAACCACCAACTAGCGTACGCACGTACGAAGTAGAAAGTTGATCAACTCTGTCACGTACGTACGCACGCTACGCGAGGATGTGAATGCTAGCATGCACACTCGGTGTTTCTACTTTTACACGTACGTATGCACGTACGCTAAGTGGTGGTTGTGAATCCAGCTTAACGTTGTAGCTTCAGGCATAAACATATTTTAATTATACATTAAGTTCATAAACAGTCTTTACTTATCATTAGAGACACTGGAAAATCGCAAAAGTATTTAGCATAGTTTCCCATAAACTGTAGAAGGTATCTCAATCGTGACACGTTTGAACAGTTTTCTGGCAAATCGTACATTTTTTGTTTTTAATCAGCACTGTTCTAATTGGGTCTGTTGAAGACCGGACACGATGCTTCATATAAACTATAGCCTATAGCCTATAGGTGCAAAACCTTCAGTGTCATACATACCATGTTGGAGCCTAGCAAACAATCAACTTTACCCGTGATTTTACAGTGTGTATACTTATCATATAGGGCAAACATACCCTTTTTCGTGATACTAAGGCTTTGAACTTCAGTAACAGAAATATGTTAAACATTTTAACTGTGATCTTATATTTGATACAGTTATTGTCGAAACTACACGTGCCTGCTCTCTGCATGTAATTTAGTGAACTATATGTGTACAGATCCTTCCCAATTTTATGTAGTTTACAAAGTAGTTCATAACGTGAATCACGATACATGGTAACTTTAACCTATAGAAACATGATTAAATCCCACAGATTTTATAATTTCAAGCAAGGTTTCAGACTCTTTACGTTTCTATTGGGCACGGGCTAGATTTGAAACATTTCTAAGTTTGTGTCATGACTCGTGTTTGCTTGAGTACGGAGGCTATCCAGCATGTCTGTGAAACCCGACATTTTCCAGTCTCTAGTAATTAGACTTACGAATATTCTAAGGGACATGCAATGCTTGAGTTATCGTTTAGTGGCAGACATTTAATGCACTGCATTTTTTTTGTACTTTCACAAAAGAAGTTTTCAAAGCATTTCTTTGAATTACTACAATTGGTTGTACCTGAAAAACCATGCATTGTATATGTCTGTAACAACATACATGTAAAGTTTGATTTGTACTTAATATCCTATTTCAATACTCTAATTAATTATAACAGAGAAAAATTAACATATTTGTTCCATCAAATACTGTACAGTGTCGCAGTGTTATGCCCGCTAATCACAGCCAACTGTATTGCTGCAGTAATTTTATTCTCATTTACACAGTCATGTGACATGTGAGAGCCGTATCTGCAAAGAAACGTTGCCATTAACAATGAAGCCGAGGTAGAGACGTGTAGGTGCAAAATATTTCCCCAACAATATGGTGCCACTACTACCCACGACGAGTAAAAAAAGGATGGTTGTTTTAATAAAAAACCTAATTTGTGGGATATTATATTTTTGTTTAGTTTTCGTTTATTTGTTTCCAAGCAAAACCTTTTAATGGTTTAAATAGCTTATATATAGGGAACATGATTTTACGAAAAAATAAATAAATAATTGTGCACCGACTTGTTTCAGTGTCTTTCGTGTACATCTGTACCACTGCTTCATGCTTATTGGCAGCCTGTCTCTGTAGAGACGGTTCTCAGTTTGCTGCGTCAATCAGAATAAGGTTATCGCAACATCACACTGCTGTGATTTGTCAGCAGAACTCCAAGACACGTGAACGATAAAACATCCAATCACTGATCATGTAGTAAAATTTCAAATAAGCACATAGGTACTGAAACAAACTTGACCAAAATACTTTTCGCTAAAACTTCGTGGCCTTACACACAACGTAGGCCTGTCAAGATTGTCTTGCTTTAATAAGAATGGTCACGTGGCCAAAAAAATCGTAATTTTGAATTTGCATGGCATTTTATTGACATTACTTGTGACTACATTTCTACTTGAAAAAATTTTTTAGCTCTCATAGTTTTCCCGTAGCGGCATGTCAAAGCCACAATATGCAAGTACAGGAACTTAGGAATAACAAAAAACAAGTGAATCACTCGAATGAAATAATTTACACTGAAATTATAGGGCATAAGTTAAAATATTTAAAAACACACAACAAAGTTATTTTCTCTTTTTAAAAATTGCCGTAAATGAAGCAAATTGCCTATGATTTTCAGATTTCTTGAAAAAGTTCAAAGGATTTTGATTGTGTGTTTTTAAATCTTTTAGCATACCAACTAAAATATCTAATGTAAGTGGAAATTATTTCATTAAAATATGTCACTTGGGTTTTGTTATTACCATATGTTCCCCTTTCTTGCGAATTATGAATTTGATATGCTGCTATGGAAAGACTATGAGAGTAAAAAAAGATTTACAGGTGGAAAATTCAGTCAAAGAAAGTAACACAATGCTGTGCAAATACAAAATTATGAATTTTTCCCGCGTGACGGCCCTTAAAATGGACCATGAGAACACCCGTTTTTGGCCGCGGTAAAATCTTACTTCAAACATAACTGGAGAACTTGGAAAGGGCATACACACATGTAACGTTCATTGCATGTTATTCCCAAACAGACATAATTCACGTACGCTGAGAAGTTCTCGAGTAAACTTGTGTCGGCCGAAGCTCCGCATACAACTCGGTGGCTCGGGTAGGCGGTCACCTTAACAAGTAAGCAGTAGCGATAATTGAAGGTACACAAGTTAGAGCCATGAACTTTTCACGAAAACAATTTTGCCCCAGTTTGTTTCAATGCCTTATGTGCACATCTTCACCTGTGCTTAATATTAAGTGATTGGATGCTTTAGCTCGCACGTGTCTTAGGGTTCTTCTAGCAAAACACAGACGTGTAGTGTTGTGGTAACCGTATTCTGATTGGTACAGTAAAAAGAGAGACGTCACTTCACAAATACACGCTGCCAATAACCTTGAACCACAGCTGCAGATGTGTACGTAAGGCAATGAAACAAAACATGCGCGAAATATTTATTTGAAAATTTCATGGCCCTAAAAATGGGTTAATTTAACTATAAGTTAGGAAGATATTTTAATTTCTACTGGATGATTTCGGCTAGGGACGATTCCAATCGCTAATGAAGCTGGTAGGTCTATATGTAAGCGGTCTAGTTCATACTGGCACTAAAATTAAATATTCTACAGGCTACAGTTAACTTTTTTTTCCCCTTAAGTAAGAGTTTGTCACAGGGATAATTTGGCCGCAATAGGTGTGCTGCTATATTGATAACGGGTCTAGTAAAATATGTAACATTAGTAAGATTAAAATTAACTACGCTTAACCATCATAGAAAACAGTTTATTACATTTAAATGTGAAAAACAAGCCGATTTCGGCTTTAAAATGATCAACTTCATGTAACTTAAAATTCACGGAAGCTGTGCGATAGGTAGAGACAGGATAAACCGCGGGTTCACTGACATGTAGGCTAGCCTCCAGAAATATATGTGTATACATGCAGACATCAGCTGTTCATTGGCTGCTCTCTGCCACAGTCATACCACATGATTGGGCCAGCATATATGTGGCTTCTCTGTTATTGACTCATCGTCCTCCAGGAAGGGTCAAATAAGTCAAAGAGCCAATTACGAAAGCGGCAAGAACTGACAGTTAGTTGAAATCAAGTATGTGCTAAAACGAAAACACGAATTATTCAGGTCCCCAGCGATTACGCAAACTTGCAATTTCAACAGCTTAACTTAAGTAGAACGTAGCAACTGTTAAACTATACAGTTCGATGTCAAACCATAAGATGAGAAAAAATCTTAGATCTGCATATTTCTTATTGCCAGAGAACTGGAAAATTTGCGTTTTCGTATTAGAACACACCTGATTTTAACAAACTGTAAGTTCTAACCATTTTAGAAATTGGTTCTTTGACTTAGTTAACACCTCCTGGAGACCGCTGAGTTAATAACAGAGAAAAAACTAAATGCTGATCCAACCATGTGGTATCACTGTGCCTGCACACAACCAATGAGTGGTTACTCTTTGCTTAAATTCACAAATATTCTTAGATGCTAGCCTATAGGTTAATGAACCCGCGAATTTTTCCGGTCTCTACTTACTGCCTACGCAGTTTTCAATTGTATAAACCGTTTTGAAAACGGATACGTATATTCGAGTTATTCGTTGACCGAAACAGATGAAATAGGTTCTGCGTAGCTGATAATTTTAGAGCACTAGATTTAACAGTATTTTATACTTTGTTAAAAAAATTCTTAGGTCTACAAATGCCAATATATATATGTATACGAAAGATGAAGTAATTTCGTATATTTGTATATTTAAAGTCAGAAAGGCCTACGACACTGTAAAAATACCTTCCTAAAATGTTTAGGAAGTAATTATTCTAAAATAGCATGGGACAGTTACCATACTTACGCCTTGTAAATATGTAAACATTTACAATAGTAACAATACAAGTCTGGTAACATTATTATACACCTGACTGTTTTATATGTTCGAGTAGCTGGGACCGGCTTACTATACACGTCATCAAGAACCTGAAAAAATTTGCGGCCTCACTGACATGTAGGCTAGCCTCCAAGAATATCTGTGTATTCAAGCAGACATCAGCTGTTGATTGGTTGCTCGCTGACACAGTGATACCTTATTATTGGGGCTGCATTTAGTTGATTCTTTATTATTGGCTCAGTGCTGGTCTCCAGGGGGTGTCAAACAAGACATCGACAAATCGCGAACGTGCCAAAATTAAACGCGAAATTTTCAGACCCCTACATTTCCTTTTAAGCACAAGCTAGATTTTAAAGAACTCTATGTTTGTGTCACTTTCGCAATTTGTCATTGACGTATTTGACACAGCCTGTTGATTGCTAAGCCGATAATGATTAATCAACTAAATGAAGAAAAAATCATACGTAGGGCCACGAAATTTTCACCAAAAAATTTTGTCCCTGTTTATTTCAGAGCCTTACGTGCACATCTGCAGTTATATTTCATGGTTATTGGCAGCGTATCAATGGCTATCATTTGACTGAGTCAATTTACAATGACACTCCTGCAACACCGCATGTCTGTGATTTGCCGATAGAATCCCAAGTATCGTGAGAATTAAAATATCCAATCACTGACCACGAAGCAGAACTGCAGATGTGCACGTAAATCACTGAAACAAATGTGGGGCAAAAATATTTTCGCGAAAAACAGGGTCCCTAGAAATCAGTTATCAATGTGTCAGCGAGCTGCGAATGTGCAGCTGACGTCTGCTTCAGTACAAACGTATTCTCGAAGGCTATAGCTTAAATTCAGTGGAACCGCGAATATTTCAATTATGTACGCATAAGGCAAGAGTCAATTTAAAAACGGCACGAACTTTAAAATGTTTGACTTCTATACATTTATACCAGAAATATATAGATAATTTTCACGGCCCCAGAAATAGTTGAAAATCTGCTATGAAATAAAATTGCTTCAGTTCATAAACACTTAGGTATTTTTTACTGCGTACTAGAACGTGACAGATGTTAGACAAACGCACACTCATGTAGTGACATGACAATGCCGCACTCCTCGAAGCATGACCCGTGCAAGAAGGGCATAAAGAAGTGGGTAATGTGAATCTTTACTGGACAGCACTCAGAACATATGTAGCACAATGTTCGGGAAACGGGAAATCTTAGCAATACTGCCGCAGTCGTCAACTTTCAAATCTGATAGTAACGAAATGTTTTTTTTAAAGCCTAAGAAAAAAAATTCCTTTAACAAAAATATTGTAAATTGTACAGGAAAAGTTAAAAAATATACAGATATGTCCGTGCATTGAAAACATTTTAAAATAATTTTTTTAAACAATTACAACTAAACCTTTTTACATTTTGCAAGAATTGTTTGAAATGACGCAACTAATTTTTATGAATATCAATTTTTAAGAATATTCTCTCAAACGTTAAAATATTTTGTAAAACGTTACAGGCCTTCTTAGGTAATTTTGTTTCACAATGAACAATCAAAATATAACTTATCCCAATTTTTTTCTCTAAGGTATTTAGAAAATTTATACCGCTTTAATGACTTGCGACATTATTGTTGCAGTGTCTAGACTTATAAATGTTTTGACATTAATTTATAAGATTTTTTGGGCACGTAAGAGTATATTTATACTGTGTACTACATGAGCACAACAATGTCATATGTAGGGACTGGAAAATTTCGCGAATTCAATGACCTGTAGGCTAGAATAAATTTTAATATGAATACTCAAGCCCCGTTTATTCGTTCATTGTCTACTGTTACGCTGAGCAGCAGCTAGTTGACGAATAGTCATGACTTGAGTATGCATAGTACAGGGGATTCTAGCGTACAGGTAATTGAATTAGCGAAATTTTCCTGACCCTAGTCATATGTTGTGTCGCAGACTGCCGACTGCCGGGGAAAATGATGTAACCACATTTAACCTATCCACTTCGAATTCGGTGTTAACCCTCGTAATTGGCATGCTATAGTTCAAACTTACCGAAAGATAATTCAACAATTTAAGAAACATGTACGGTATTTACGCTTTGTAACATATATCTTGCTCAATTTTTTTTCGTGAAATAAAACTGTTTCTACCTAAAATAGCAAGAATCCCAGAAATGTCGCGGGTTCAACGACCAGCCGGCTGGACTGCACAGTCCTGTGTACACTATGTCCTCAGCTACTTGTATATTGTCTGCTGCTCCAGTGAGTGGACAGTTGTACATGTGACAAGGTAGCGCGGCAGTCAGTGAGTGTTTTCATGCAGGTCTGCTATTGGTTCATTATCCTCAAGGAAGAATTTTGTTAACAGCGACCCAACCGCGAAAGCCCCAACTAAGACAATCAGTAAAACTGTCACGTTGCGTGAGTGTTACGCGTCTTTATCTTACGAAATTAGTTGGTCTGTAGCTTTCATTTAATTTTTCGCACTTAATGAAGTTTTTAGCGTGTTTGCATCAATCTGAATGTATTCCCTAACACATTTGAGGAGTAGGGACTCTTTATTTTCACGAAAAGAATTTTGCACCTACTTGTTTCAGTGTCTTATGTGCACACCTGCACCTCAGCTTCAAGGTTATTGACAGCGTGTTGTAGTGCATAGAAATCTTAAATTTGACAGCGTCATCAGAACAAAGTTATTGCGACACCACACGTCTGTGATTTGCGGGTAGAACACTAAGACGTGTGACAGTTAAAACATGCAATCACTAAGCATGAAGCAGAGATGCAGATGTGTACGTAAGGCACTGAAACAAGTTGTTGCAAAAATATTTTCGCAATGTAATGGGTCCCTATTGGGGAGTGTTTGTGGAAGACGATATAAATACCAGAAAATCATATTTTGAAGTTTTCCGTTGAACTAATTTTATGCCCTGTTGCCAATACCGTAGGAAATGTGATAAGTGCCAATAATGCATTGGTCAGCCCCAACAAACGTCCGTAGACTCCGTTGGTGTATCTTCACAACTGTTGACACGGAGAATGATACAAATGCCATCTGAAGTAACGTTACTACATTTTTTTCTGTAACAGTTCCTTTCACACATACAATCCTATAAATAAATGCAACACATCATTCGAATTATAAAATTATTTGTGACAGGTTTTTTTTTTCATTTCCTGAAAACTTACTATTTGGCACTTATACACTGAAAAAAGAGTATAGTTGCAGGTACCAAACTTCTGTTAAAATATGGACAGCAAAACAGTTTTGTTGTTGTTACTGCTCTGGACAGTTCTTTAACAATTTGTTTTGTAGAAGAAACAAAGAGCCTTGTTGCTTTTACAAACCAGATGGCAACTTCTACAAAACAGATTGTTGAAGGAACTGTCGAGAGTAGTACAAAAAACCAAACTGTTTTGTTGTCCCTATTTTAACAGAAGTATGGTACCTGCGACTATACTTTTTTTTTTCAGTGATCGTTTCTCACAAACACTCCTCTATTTCTACCTATATAAGTTACAGATAAATGAAAAATACGTGTTTCCCTATGTGCACAAGCTGGAATTCACACAACAGTAAGTCTGGGTCATTTTCCCAATGGGCGCGTGACTATTTTGAAACCTCCTGGAGGGCGTTGGGCCAATAATAAAGAAGCAACTAAGTGCAGGCCCAATCATATTGTAGCACCGTGTCATCGTGCAACCAATGAACAGTTGCTGTCTACTTGAGTACATGCATATTCTTGAAGGCCAGCCTGGTGAGCGAACCTGTCAATATTTTACGGTTTTTACCTATGTACGAACCCTTCTATAAACTGAAACAAAATGTTTGTTTCCATTCATGCATGCGACATGTCGTAAAGGCACTGCATACACTTAAAAAAATTCTGAATGTACACTGAAAATAAATATTGGAAGTCTTTCCTGCATAACAGATTTGTAGTAATCAGAAAATAATTTTGTGGTGGTCACAATATTTTAGTGATGTCAACAAAATGTTTTTGTGGTAACCACAAAATAAATTATGCAGGGCAAATACCCACAAAATACTTTGTAGCTGCCACAATTTTTTTTACGTGGAATGGGAAGTTTTAACACGTTGAGTGCTATTGTTAAAATGGTAAAATTCCTGATAGTGCTGTACGGATCATATATGCCCCGTGCCTATGCTTCCTCTTGTGCTATACGGGTCAAATGTGCCCCGTATGGTATCTTACTTTTACCTCAGTACGTGTACACAAATGTTTAAATATTTGACTCTGCTTTCTTCTCACCTCATTTTTATGTATTAGTCAATTATTAACAGAGAGAGAACCTGACTTTGAGCTTTTGGTATGTAGAAAAAAAATGAAAATTTTATTAAAAATATTATGTAAATTTATATAAAATATTCTTTTTGGTTTATTTTTTGCTTCATATGTCATTCAAAAAAAGAGAGTTTGTGGAAGAATCATTACTTAGGCACTGACTATATGTAAAATTATACTTAACTTTCTCATATTTTTTGTAAAACCATACATATTTGTAAGCAACGTAATACAATTCTGAAAATTTCAACAGCTATTCGGAAATTGAAATAACTTAAGTTAACTAACTAAAAACATACTTAATTACTAAATTATAAATAATAAAACATTATTAAATATATTATTTTCAAACATCCTTTATAGTACGCTGTATTTATAGTAGCTGTAAAATTATTGTTTAAATTACAGAACAAAATTAGGATATTTAAAACCCAGTTTAGCTAATTTTATGATACCTTAACAAAGCATTCCAAGACATAGACAAAAGTTTGAAAACCATGTAACATATATTATGTCATTTAAAATTTGTTTTTAGTTAAAACAGGCAAAGTAATACACTGTAAAAATTAGTTGATAAAATTTATAAAACATGTTTGAAGTTTTTACAAATAGGCCTGGTTGGTTAATCCTACCTTCCCAAATAATTGCAAGACACTTAAAAGTTTTTATAACCAAGTCATCAGTTTAACGATTTTCCATATATTGTTACTAACATGTATTGCTGAAATTAGGTACCACAAACAAATCAACAAAGTTTGATTAAATTTTTACTTTTTAACATTTTATGTACACTATGAACACATTCCCTTCACAATATTTTCAGTCATTCAAAGGTTTAAAAACACACAAAAGTGTCAAATGTTTAAAAAAGGTACAAATTTGTTGGAAAATATCCTAAATATTTTTGGAAGTTTTAAAATCCATAAACATACCATAACATTACCAGGCCATTACAATATAGGCTAAAGATTTAAATGTTTTCAGTCACGCCATTATTTACTATGCTTTTACCATTTTCTATGTAGGTTTCAATATATATAATTTATAATGTTTTTTTTTTAACTACTTTCATGTCATGTATATACAAATTTTTATACGTTTTCGACTCATTACTAGGGACCCGGTTTTTCGCGAAAAGAATTTAGCTCCACGTTGTTTCAGTGCCTTACGTGCACATCTGCAATACTGCTTCATGGTAATTGGCATCATGTATTTGTAAAGTGACGTATATCATATGACTGAGCCAATTACAATAACGTTCCTGCAACAACGCGCGTCTGTGATTTGCCGGTAGAAACACCTAATCACTAGAGACATGCAAAATTCGCGTTATTTTCTGACAGCTGACTAGACTCAAAGTGACTATAGGCTTGTTCGACATCTCCCGCTGGCCGATATTATCGTGACTTGCCGCGGAGAATGGTTACACGGTAGAGGCCAATCTCTGTAAAGACGTAACACACGTCAATTACAACACATAAAAGTTCGTGGCCAATTGAACCGCAGATTATGCTCTGTTATGTATAGGAAAATGAAGTTTAGTCTGCTACCAAATGATAACGCGAATTGTGCACGTCTCTACTAATCACTGACCACGAAGCAGAACTGAAGATGTGCACGTAAGACACTGAAACAAAGTGGGGCAAAATTATTTTCGCGAAGAACCAGGGTCCCAACCCATTTAGAGTTAAAACATCCAATCACTGATAAAAAAACATCGCTATAGAAGTGCACATAGGACAATGAAAACAAATGGTCCAAAAATCTTTTCGCCACAAAACCGTGGCTTGAGCGACAACTACGGGCCGGTGAAATTAGCGCAATTTTCTGCGAGTGTACTAGACTCCAAATTTATTTTCATGGCAACAAGGGCGATGTTGACAGGCTAATCTGGTGTGGTATCACCTCTAGTCCAAGACAGTTAAACTACGTGCAGTGGTAGAACATTCGCCTGACTGACACTACTCGTGGTGACACCACCTCTTTATTGGTGAAACATTTTTAAGCAAAGACCACTGCATTTTCCTAGAGTAGTTTCACACGAATATCGTGAAGTTTTTCAGGTATAACTGACTGGGAGAGGTGTTTTATGCCATTTTGAGGGCTCCTAAATGACTTTTATTACTGACGTGATGTCTTCAAACTATACCTTTCTGTCATCGTTTGAAGTGTATTTCCTTGTCGTACATTGACACAATGGGCACATGTGGTATAGTTTTATAAGAAAAGTATTTACGAATACAATGCAAAGCATTTTAAGCGCATGCAAGGCGGCGACCTTAAGGCTTGGCATCAGTCGCCATATTGAACTGTTATGAAATTCTGAGAAGAAAAATGTGAAATTTGTTACTATAATATTACTTCTATTTATCTTGCGCTACAATAAAATCATCGCTGTTGAACTTTTAATGAATATTTTAGACGCAATAAATCGAGCAAATTAAGAATATAAAAAAATTGCTCGGCTAATTACGGCTTAAATATACGTTAAATTTTCAACTGCGATGCTTTTATTGCAGCGCGAGGTAAATATAATTGACATTATAGTAACTAATTTCACATTTTTCTTCTCAGAATTTCATAAGAGCGATAAATAAAATAATTCAATGAGGCGACTGATGCCGAGCATTAAGGCTCCCGCCTAATAGCCGTGTGTGCGTGTGAGTGTGACACGGCGCTGTGGGCGACGTTGACCGGCTAATCTGGCGCGGTATCACCTCTTGCGCAAGACAATGAAACAGCGTGTAGTGGCATAGTAGATCGTCCGCTTGACTGCCACATTCAGTGGTGACCCCACACTTTATTGTGGAACGTTTCAAGCAAAGTCCAATACACTTTTCTACCGTTGTTTCACACAAATGCCATGAGCAGTTGTTTGGTAATAATTGGGTTGAAAAACCGTATTTCGCCATTTCTTGATGATTTGAATCAACCATTCCGGCATAGTTTATAGTGTGTGTTATTTTCGTAGATCCCCACATTTGAAACACGTTTAGAAGACTCTTAGCAAAAAGAGTTCTGCTTACAAACTGAAACACTATTTACTAGGCAGGCAGGCGGGTGCCTTAACGGCGCAGTGTACCTCAGTTTTCAACGTCTTTTTTATTTTTATATTTGTACTAGATATTTTTTCTTATTTTAGATGTAAATTTTGATTAAATCTTCCTCTTAGGAAATTTCTGTATCTCTCATAGTTTTTGCGCATTGAGTCGTAAATGTAAAAATTTGCACTTTACTGTTTTATGTAGGCCTACGCCACTAAAACCAACAGACGTACCAAACCGGAAAAAAATCACAGTGTATAACAATGCTGTAGACTATGATTTGACACAAATAAAAACGAAAATAAATTATTTTTGTGTTGAATAACAAATGCTGAATTTCGAAACGAAAATTTAAAAATTTCAACAATTTTTTATAGTGCAAAAATATATATTTTTTGTATTTACATGCGTCAAATCACAGCCTTCAACATTGTTATACACTATGAATTTTTTGGGGTTTAGTATGTCGGTTGGTGTTAGTGGCGTACATAAAACCGTAACGTGCAAATTTAGACGTTTAAGACTCATAATGCAAAAACTATGAGATATACACAAATTTCCTAAGAGGAAGATTTAATCACAACTTATGTCTAAAATAAAAAAATTCTGGAACAGCATGTCTGTGAAGTGACGTCTCTCATTTAACTGTGCCAATCAGAATAAGGTGACTGAACTACAACACGTCTGCGATTTGTGGTTATACCTCGAAAACACGTGAGAGTTAACATATCCAGTCACTGAATCTGAAAGAGAACTGCACATGTGAACGTAAGGCACTGAAACATGGCCCTCGCTATTAGTCATGCACTGAAAAATAGACTAAAGTTGTAAGTACCATACTTTTGTTAAAATAGGGACAACAAAACAGTTCGGTTGTCGCTAATACGCTGGACAGTTCCTTCAACAATCTGTTTTGTAGAAGTTACCATCTGGTTTGTAAAAGCAACCTAGAAAACAGATTGTTATACTCTATTTTCAGTGTGGGGTCTGTTGTAGTAGGACGCATTCGAAAAGCTTTAGAAAGTTTTCAATCAAAATAATCCGTAAATTTATCAAGCTCGTGCACAATAAAAACGTATAATTTAGATAAAAAAAACTATTTATTTGAATATTTGTAACTTGCGATAGAGAAATTCGTAATTACAGCAAAGATAAATGTTAGAATTAAACTTGCGTTAGCCTAATAATGTTTTGTTGAAACCAATTTCTTAGGAAACAATTTTTTTGCACCGTAGAATTGTTTTCCAATACCAAATTTGTTTTCAGTAAATACAGCTTACTTCAGTACAAAATGATTTAATCTAAATATTATTTTAATGAAAAAAAATATCAGTTACTACTTCTAAGGGAAATGATGCACAGTCATTTTTATTTAAAGTACCAATATTTTTAATATTCTATGTTCTAAATAATAGTCTACTATACAATCTTATATTGTTGGATAGTTAATCACTTCCATAGTATCTGACATTTGTTAAAGACAAGAAATAACACACTTACTCTTATCTGGCAATAAACGTGAGATAATATTACAGTAATTTATTTTCTAGCAACGATAAAAGGTTTAAAATTTAAGTATGAAACGTCGAAACTGTTGATACACGTCCAGGGATGCTGGCAGCGGAACAAAACTGTAAATTAAAAATGATCGTGTTGCAGCGTGATAGAAGAAAGGATTTTGAAGAAGTACTCTTTACCGTGTGCTCGATATCTTTGTTTCAGAAAAGAAAACACATTTCAATCAATCTTCTACATTTTTCTTTCTAGATATCATTCTTAGAAACATAGTTTCGGAGCATTTCAAAATGGCGGTAAAAATATCTTTTTCAGACAGCTAACCAAGTGGAGTCGTAAACCAAAAACAGATAATCACGCATTGGGCCTTACAAAGCACTTTCCGTAAACAAATTGCTACGGTCACCGCTTATAGTCTCATAATAAGGGGCCATCAGTTTTTCGCGAAAAGAATTTTACCCCAGTTCGTTTCAGCGCCTTACGTACACATCTTCAGCTCTGTTTCATGGTTATTGGCAGCGTTTGTATGGCTATCAGTTGACTGAGCCAATTCCAATAACGTTCCTGCAATACCACATGATTTGCCAGTAGAATCCCAAGGCTCGTGAAACTACAAATATCCAATCACTGACCACGTAGGAAACCTGCAGATATACACGTAAGGCACCAAAACAAAGTGGGGCAAAATTCTTTTCGCGAAAAAGCAGGGGTCCCTACTCATAGCAAAAAGCCAACGAGCAAAACACTGCATGCCGTTTTCGCCCGCAGCGCATAAAGGCGATACGGTTATTGACGCCCGAGCAATTATAGCTCTTATCGACTGCATGTTTTCCTGCCTCAAACTCGTCTAATAGCGCCTAAATACTTTAAGAGTGCGTAGTAGATAAATAAACGCTGAAAATATCAATTGATTTCTACGTTTTTTTTTTTTCGAAGCCAATATGGATAAAATACTCAATGGCAATCCTAGATAATGGTATTTGCCAACTGTATGGGTAAATATTTATCCAGAATTACTAATTCGTTACGCGTGATCTCTTGCGCCATAGTTAAGTGCACGAGATTCCGGCGTAAGAGATTGTGCCTCATAACTTCGTAACACTGGAAACCATTTTGTTTAAAACGTTGGCTAAAACTATTGTCTAGGATTCCTATTGTTTAATTTTAGCAAATTAGCTTCAAGAAACGTACAGTTATAGATGGGTGCTTTAGCGTTGAATTATGCACCATACCCTCTTAAATATAACATTTTTTATCGTGGCAAAGTAATGTTTAAATAAGAAATATCTCTGCCGCATCCAAATTTGAATTTCTGTAGTAATGTTGAGGCTTCACTTTTCAGCGTCGCCCTAATGTCCGGCACTGCGGGGTGTCTGCAACCACAAAGCTCTTTGGCGTGAACT
This sequence comes from Medauroidea extradentata, assembly GCA_003012365.1. Classification (NCBI taxonomy): domain Eukaryota; kingdom Metazoa; phylum Arthropoda; class Insecta; order Phasmatodea; family Phasmatidae; genus Medauroidea; species Medauroidea extradentata. The sequence goes on along the minus strand of PNEQ01121510.1, from coordinate 10,434 downwards.
TCTCAGTTTCCCACTCTAACCTCCCTCTCCCCTCACCGCTAACCTCCCTACTCGCTGTCAGCTCTCCGGCGAGTCACCTTGTGACAAGCAATCCAAGTTCTCTTTTTCTCCCTTGACCCTCCGTGACTTAACATCGCTCAAGAAGTCCCAGCTCGAGTCGGTCATTTATCCCCGTCGTTTCTCTTGCTACACTTATGCCTCTTCTCCTTCGCCAGCCCGAGAGGTGCGGGCTGTTTCTCTGCGCGGTCGGGTTTTCCTGCTTTTCCCTCCGAGTGGAATTAATGAACCATTATTGTTAAAAAGAAGAGTGACGTTGCTAGGCGCTTGAAAAGACCACCGATGGGGTTACCTTACGAGCTAAATTATTCATTCCTCAGAGTAACATCAACTCTGAGGCGTCTTCAAAACATTTCTTAGTTTTGTTTTACCCTTTTGAAAAAATAAATTTAAATAAAACTGTAAATGATAATTAGTAGAGCCCTGAGAAATTCGCGCTAGTATTTGTTTACACGCTAGATTTCAATCTACTGTATTGTAACTTCATTGGTAGGATCCCTGATTTCTGCGAAAATAATGTTACAGCAAATTGTTTCAGTGCCTTATGTGCACTTCTGCAGCTCTGCTTCAAGATTATTGGCAGCGTGTTGCTGGGCAGAGGCGTCTTTCATTTGACAACACCAATCATAACAAGGTTATTGCGACACCACGCATCTGTGATTTGCTGGTAGAACACTAGGACGTGTGATAGTTAAAACATATAATCACTAAGCATGAAGCATAACTACAGACGTATGTACGTAAGGCACTAACACGAATTGGGGCAAAATTATTTTCGTGATAAGTTCGTGACCCAATGTGATGTCAAGGTAAGATAGTTGACGAGTGAGAGAAGAAGTTTTGGCCAGATTAACATCGAGGTCTTTAGCGCTGGTGAGAGGTGATGTGTGTATGGAGCATCGCCGGAATGAATGGACGGGGGAAACGGGAGATCCCCGAGAAAACCCGCCAACCAACGGCATCGCCAGGCAGGATTCCCACATGCGAAAATTCGGGGACCGACCCCGCCGGGAATCGAACCCGGATCGCCTTGGTGGGAGGCGAGAGGTCTGAGCTCTCGGCCACCGCGGCCCCTGTTGACAATGAGGTCATTAGAGTCGGTGACACACAACTTCGTACAACGACAGAAGCTGGGAAAGAAATCGGCGATGTCCATTGTTGAGGAATCATACCAGCATTCGCCTGAAGTGATTTAGGGAAATCAGAATGACCGGAGCCGGGGACTACTTTGGAAGATTTCATTATTGGTAAAGTCCGTTATCCAAACAGGCCGCGAAACTTAAGGGGCCTCCTTAGATAGTCTGTATTTGTGTGTGTGAAGCAGGAGCGGTAAGGTTGCCGTTGACCGGTATATGTAGGCCTAATGCTTTGTCGTCTCTCAGCGCAAGCCACTCAGCTGTCGTGGAGTGCTTCACTATTACTCTTTTTCCTATGGGACTTTAAGCGGCGACTCATGGTCGTTTTTAGTAGAAAGCCGGAGTCTTGAATGTGGCAACAATGCATCGGAGGCCTGCTGACGGTCGCTCATTGGCTACCCTAGTCAGTGTAGAAGTGTACACGCCACTAAAGCTGCATATATACACGTTGCAGAGACTAGGATAGCCAATAAGTGACATGCAGCAGGCCCCCGATGCAGTGTTGCCACATTCAAGACTCCGGCCTTCTAATAAAGACGGCCATGGGTGACCACATTTTTTATGGGTAGCATAATTCAAAGTCTAACGCTTATAGCTGTCTTTCGAATCCGGTTGATATTTTTACAGATACGGTAGTCTGGAAAATCCATTTTTGGCCATTTTTGGGGGGTCCGAAAATGATATTTCTAATAAACGTGCCGAATTTTTAAAACTATAGTAACAGAGTTTGAAATGTGTTTTCTTTTCGTAAATATACGCATGTAATGCGCGTAATAGTTTCATAAAAACAGAATAGCAGTAACTCGCTGCAACACATTTTAAGCCCAGGTAGGGAGGCTCCTTAAGACGTCGAGCGAGCGTAAAACTGTTTGTAATATGGTCTTCTGGCGGAAAATAACGCACATTTACCATGTCTCTTATGATTAACGTAGTGAAAAAACGCAAGAACCGTTTATGTCAGCGTATTCATCGAGCTAGTGTTGCGCCCTGCGCCTTTAATATTGGACGACGGTTATGGGACACGGTTTAGCTGTTTCAGCCGAATTACAGACGTGCAATCGCATCGCACAAGAATAAGCAGCCAAGTCAAATAGCCACTCACGTGTACGGTAAGAAAAGCGTCAGAAATAAATACATTATATTAAAGCTAAGAAATAAAAGACAACGTTTCCTGCGATATATCACCATAACTAATAATTAGAGACTGGAAAAATTGACGAGTTCACTGACCTGTAGGCTAGCCTCCAAGAATATCTGTGTATTTCAGCAGACTCAGCTGTTTATAGGCTGCTCTCGGACACTGTGATAACACATGATTAGTAGAGATGATGATTTATCGCGGGAAAACTTGACTGCTTGCTAGATTTCAACTCACGTTCAGCTTACCAGACGATGACTGGCTTTCGCTTATACGTGGAGCTGTTGCCCCTTTTGACTGAGCCAATAAGAATCCCGTTACTGTAATATTTGATATCTGCTGTTGGTCTGCAGACAGCTTCGTTGTATTAGACGTACATCATCCAACCGTACATGTCACAAGTAACTACAGTGTTTAAAAGGGAATGTTGGTACAAAACATTTTCGCGATATACCATCATCTCTAATGATTAGGCCTGCATGTAGATGATTATTTATTATTGGCTCAACGATCTCCTGGAAGTGTCAAATATGTCAAGGACCAATGATGAAAATGACGTGAATTTAAAGATATTCTAAATTTAGCTTGTGTCTATAAAAAAACGCGTATTTTTTTCAGTTCTCTACGTACTAGGGTGGTAGACTCCGAAGAAAAATCATGGTAGGATTCCATGGCGTTGACTTTGATGATTGGATGACATTGGGAACTGCGCCTGCGAATCACAGACGGTACTGTCGCAGTCAATTATTTCTGATTTGCAGAAACCAAATGGCGAACTTCTCCAAAAACATATATGATTGAAAAATCAGAGTTTGTAAAATACACGTTCATCAGTGAAGTATATTTAGTGGAACGTAATTTCCTGTATATGCGACATAACATTTTTTGAAATATTAATTTTTCAGAGCTGAACGCCTCGCGTTACGAATTATCTATATCACGTGTTGCAGTATTAGTTGTTTTTGACATAAGTACCAAATTCGATTTAATTAGAGTTTAATGGCGTGACCATTAAACTATGGGCAGTCGTCACTACACAGTATTACCAACGCCCAAGCAACGACCAAGGGGGCGCGGTGGCAGAGTGGTCAGACCAGTCGCCTCTTTCCAAGGTGATCCGGGTTCGATTCCCAGCGTGTCGGTCTCCTGATTTTCGCATGTAGAAATAGTGTCGGACGATGCCGTCGGTCGGCGTGTTTTCCCTCCACCGCTTCTTCATTCCGGCGTTGCTCCATTCTCATATCATGTCACTCCTCAGCTGCGCTTAAGACCTCGATGTTAAGCGCTGACCAAAATCCAAGTAACGGCCAATAATAAAACGACGGCGTGAAAACAACGTCCAGTAACTAACTAAAGGATGATAATATATGTACCACACACGCTGATTGCTGTAAAAAGAAATGTGCACCAACTTGTTCCAGTGTCATACGTGCGCTGCATGGACAGAGATTGGATGTTCCCGTTTTTTATTTCTACTCGCAAATCATAGACGTGTGGTGTCGTAGTGACCTTCATCAAACACGTTGACATTGCAAATGTGCGATGCCTCTTTACAGAGATACGCAGCCAAAATCAACGAAAGAAAGCTGCAGATTTGGACGTAAGGCACTGGAAAAAATTGTGCACAATTAATTATTTTCACTAAAAACCCGCTCCTCTGACGACAAGACCTGCAGTCTTTAAACGATTACTGCACTGGGTTAGGATTATAAGCGGATCCGTTTTTAAGAACATCCGCCATTGCGAGTGAATTTTGCCGAGTTGTAGAAGCCCAGAATCAAACATAAATTCAAACAAAAAAGCGAGTGTATGTCTATATATATATATATATATATATATATATATATATATATATATATATATATATATATATATATATATATATATATATATATATATATCCGGGATTGTACACACACATTTATATATATAGACCTATCCGTGATTGTACACACATTTATATATATACCTATCCGTGGTTGTACACACACACACATATACATATATATACACACATATATATACACACCTATCCGTGATTGTAAATACATATGTATGTATTATATAGGCTATATACGTACCCATACGGGAGTATATATACACACACACACACACACCTATATACATATATATCCGTGATTGTACACACATTTATGTTTTATATAGCCTATGTACATATCCATACGGAATGTACTCACATACATACACACACACACACACAAACCTTCAAAGATCAACATACACACCAGAACTGTCATAATTACTCGCTGTTTCTATTCGTCAGGCCACGATATTACAAGACGCAGAACACGTACTCAGATAAATCCGTAGCGACTTCCGCAAACGTTGGTTCGGTTAACACATCGCAAGCAGCGAACCACTCGGTGGTAAACAATAATAAAACACTAACTGTCTCGGTGGGAGACAAAATTAAATCACTGAACATCTCGGTGGAAGAAAGGAGCAAAACACTGAACATTTCGGTCAAAGACAACAAAATAGACCTACTGATTTTCTGAGTGGGAGAAAAGAACAAAACTTTGTTCGTCTCGGTGGAAGACAAGAGCAGTATACTGTCTGTCTCGGTGGGAGACAAGAACAAAACAACGACCGTTTCGGTGGGGTGTCAAGAACAAAACAATTATAGTCTCGGTGGTAGGCACGAACAAAACAATGATCGTCTCGCGTCTCGTTGAGAGACAAAAACAAAACACTGAACGTCTCGGTGAGATACAAGAACAAAACAATTACAGTCTTGTTGGAAGGCAAGAACAAAACACTGCAAATCTCGGTGGACGACAAGAACTATGTAAAATTCGTTTATGGTCGGAGACAAGATCATAACTCCGACTGACTTAGTGGGAGACAAAGTCAAAACACTGAAAATCTCGGTGGTGGAAAAGATCATAACACTAAACATTTCGGTGGAAGACAAGAGCAAAACACTGAATATCTCAGTGGAAGACACAAGTAGGTTGCTGATTGTCTCGATGGGAGAAAAGAAGAAAAGTCCAGATAGGTGAGAATCGATAGCGAAAAATGATCGTTTTGGTGGGAGGCACGAACAAAACAATGAACTGTTTTACTTTTGCGAAGAATTTCATAGGCAACTAAATTTCCAAGAATTTTTCTGCAAAGTACAAAAAACTGTAGAGTGTAAGGGCAAGTATTTTAAATGGTGTGCAGCCAACTCGCCGATACCTTGCGTCTTCAAGACAGTCAGCTTAGATTTATAATTTTTTTCGCGTAATATTAAAATTATAGGCGTGTAGTATGCACCAGTACATTTCTTTTAGTTTCTGCGCCGAGATATATCTCAAGAAGGGACGCAAATACCGCAATTATAGCTGTTTCCGGTCGAGAGAAAATATGTTTTTCAACTGCTGATGAACGGAGTGCCAAAAATGGGTATGAATGTACTGTATGTAACTACATTTTAATGTTGTTTACAAGCAGAGAGTATTCGAGCAGGTTGAGCTGTTGGCAAATGAACTTCAGTCAGGCGTTGCTCCCAGGGACGAATCTAGGCTTTCCTCCTCCCGGGACAAGAATTGTGATTTGCTCTCCCCCCTCCTTTTCATTCACCCTTTTTCCATCAGTCCAATCAACCCAACAGTAATAGACGAATCTTGCATACGTTGTTTTGTCCTCGCGTAAATAACAGGATAACATTTTTTTGCTTAAACACATAAAACCTGTACTTACATCTTTATTACACTCATTTATATTTAATTCCTAAGTAAAAATTTTCGGCACCACCAGCGCTCCCTCTAACCGAGCGCCAGGGGTAGTCAGCCCCTCTGCCCCCCTAGAACCCCTCTGGCTGCTACGCACGCCGTTCTGCCCAGTATCGTTAAAGGACAATATGGGAAACTACAGCTTCATATCATCGTTAAACCGCGAGACGTGTTACCAACGGTGACAACTGGAAGCACTAGCAAAATTCACATTCTTGTGTCTCTGTTTTCTACGGTCGTTATAAATTTACGGACTGAATTTATCTTAGGCTAACAGAATGAGAACGTGTTAATGAGTAGGAAAAGGAATAATAGTCAAGTTCAATGACCAGCGTGTTAGAATCCACTGTCCTATGCATACTCGAGCCCGTATATTCGTTCATTGTCTGTTGTTCTAGTGAGTAGCAGCAAGTGGACAAATGGTCGGGGCTTGTGTATACATAGGACAGTGCATTCTAACACGCAGGTCGTTGAACTCGCGAAATACTCCTTTCCCTATTTATCAATATTTTAATTATTACTTATGAAAATAATAACTAAAAGAGCATGTCCACATTCTAAAATCACGAATACATTTCAATTTATGGATTACAATATATGAAACTAAAATTACCCATAGAGCAATGTGCTACTGCATACATAACAGAACTCATATTGGCGGATGCTGGAAATAAATAACAAGTCTCGTGTTTTTCTTATGAGTTTCCTTACTGTCATTCTATAACATTTGTTTCGGCGGCCTGGCCAGGCGGACACCTAAAAGTTTGAATATAAATGCACTCAACTCTCAGTTTGTCTAGTAGCGATCTGATATTTCGCGTTTTCTTTTAGGCACAAGCTAAATTTCAAATATGTCCAAGATTAAGTCACTTTCGTTATTGATCCTTGACTTATTTGACACTATCTGAAGAGAGCTGAGTGATAAATAAGAGTCAACTAATGCAAACCCAACCACGTGGTATCACTGCATCAGAGAGCAGCCAATGAACAGCTGATGTCTGCTTGAATACACATATTTTCTTGGATGCTAGCCTACATGTCAGTGAACCCGCTAATTTTTACACTCTCTAATAATAAGTAGAAGGATTCTTTAAGAGATTCTGTAAATTCTTACTCTCTAAAACATGTAGGCCCCAACTTTTACTAAGAAAATCTGTGGAAACCCAACTGCCACGGAAGTTACTTGCAATACTTCAAAGCTTTTTCTTGTAAAAATGTAAAGAAGACGAAACTTGGTTTATTTGGCAGTATTGAAAATAGGGCACAGGTTTTAATTTTTTACATTCATTTTCTTTACTGACAAAGATATTGTAGGAATTCTTTCTCACTCTGCGGAACAAAGACCACGTAAAAGATAATGTAAACGTGTTTCGGTAGTAAATAATCATTAATCCACGAAATATTCATCAACGAACGGAATACTTCCGAACTATCAATGCTGGAAAATTTAACCAAGTCAACACTGTATGTTTATAACATTACAAGGTATACCCGTATTTGTGTATCCTGATCATGAAATTGAACTTTCTTACCAAATAAAAGTCAAACAAATTAGTTTATATGTATTTATTCTAAGTAACTGAAATAGTGGATGCATCAAGCCACAAGCGTGACAGCGTTTACCGCACCTTTTATATTTAGCTTAACACGTATTTTATACTGTTCACTTGTTTATGGTGTATCACATTCATTTATTAAACATTCTTAATTGATTGAATGTTGTTTATATTAAGTATCAATTTAATTCCAGCAAAATGTACAACAGAGGCTATATAAATTGTATGTAACCATATCATTCCAACAAACCAGTGATTTTGGTTGACTACAAATTTTTCCTAAGCAATTTTAGGAAAATACGTATCACTTTACAAATTAATATTTCTATTAGATAAACTCTTGTACAAGTATACAAATTATTTTTAAACGTTACAAAAAATTTTTTCTAGAGAAACGTAATTTTGTTTACTTAAATTTTACTTATTTGTAAAGTAAGTTGTCGTACAATTATTTACGTGGTAATGATACAAACATACATATTCTATAGTTTATTGAAACAGCGTTTGTAACGAAACAAATAGATTATTTAAAAAAATTTATTAAAGTAATTTTTTATATCACTAATTATTACGGTGTAGTCTTGTACAAGTATTTTGTATGGCGGATCCCGTTAAACAGTCGGGACTTAACTTGAAAAATCGAGAAACATCTCCTCAGACATGTGTACACAATAACTAACGACCACGAAAATGCCGAAACAAGCGTCCTCCGATGGGATCTGCGAAACCGTTACACCTGCGAGGTTGCCAAATAGAAGATCGCATCGCGGACGTCGGCTGACTGATTGCCTTCGACTGCTGTCAAAACGTCTTCTAGAAACTAATAATAAGTGATTTACAATCGCGTAATGATGCATTCGCTGCTCCCACGACGTTCGTTTCGTTTTCCTCACACACACATGTTTCCTGTCATCTTCAGTGCGTTTTTTTCTTCACGGAGACTTCGATTACAGTTATGTTTGCGGTACTGATTAATTAAAATGTGAGTCTACGTCGACATGTAACGTTTACTTTGTTAGTGTTCCTACATTAGACTAAGGTAAATTATACAATAGGTTGGAAATATCTATGATACAAAAGTTTGATCCAGGGACAATTTCTGCCGCTTGAGCTCTGGCATCGGTGATCAGTCACAGAGCTTTCGTGAATTTTATAAAGTTGATAAATTGTAATTAGACCCCCGGAAATGTCACGGGTGCAACAACCAGCCGGCTAGACTGCACAGTCCTGTGTACACTATGTCCTCAGCTACTAGTACATTGTCTGCTGCTCCAGTGAGTGGACAGTTGTACATGTGACAAGGTAGCGCGGCAGTCAGTGAGTGTTTACATGCAGGTCTGCTATTTGACTACAATCCTCAAGGAAGAATTTCAGTAACAGTGAGCTAATTGCGAAAGTAAGTAAGGTGTATATGAGTTTGAAATCTATCGTCTTTTCAAATGAATTTGTGAATTTTTCGGGTCTCTACTTATAGTGCTGAATTGTTTTGTTATTCTCATTAAAATTAACTTAAATGATTTCTCGTCTTCGCAAGTTTAGTTAAGTTAAATTTTACTTCGGTTTAGTAATTATATTACACTCGTTGACGATTACAGCGCAACTAGCGGCAGCATTTTTCCCTGTGCTAAACTCTCCCATAAGAAAACACATTACTTTCGCGATTGGCTCACTATTACTGAAACTCTTCCTTGCGGACTGTGAACCAATAGCAGACCTACATGAAAACACACTGACTGCCGCGCTACCTTGTCACACGCACAACTGTCCACTCACTGGAGCAGCAGGCAATGTACAAGTAACTGAGGTCAGTGTACACAGGACTGTGGAGTCTAGTCAGCTGGTTGGCAGACTCGCAAAATCTCCTGGTTTCTGTTTATAAGGTTGATTTATATTTTAAAAACATTGTGAGAGTGTTTGAAATGTGTTTTCTTCTAAAGCCATGATCCTTCATTTCAAATATATTCACGAAAATAATTTTTGTTTACTCCTAAAAGAGAACATGTATCGAAAAACTGTTGCACAGTTTCCCTTAAAAAGAATTTTTACTATAGAGTCTAATTTTTTCTAATATATATGTTTTGCTAATTAGATCGTTAGCGAGAATTTAATTAATTACACAATTACCTTAAACCATTGCGTGTTTTCTGTTGAAAAAATTAGTTAACGTAATACACACTGTTATTAACAAAACTGTGAGACAGTTTTTCGATATCTGCTCTCGTTTAAGATTAAAAAATTAATTATTTTAAAAATAGTAGAAATGATGGATAATGGCCTTAAGGGTAAGTGGTAGATAATTTTATTGTATTTTCTGTTCTTAAGGTTAAACATTTATTCTAATAGTTTACTAATATTTTCCCTTCGACAAAACATGGGATATATTCTTGGCAAACTGCTTGACTTAAATAATAACGGCATCTTTCATTAATTTGTCAAACATAATCATTGTACCATTGCGAAATAAATGACCGTCACAAGAAAACTAAAAGTAAAAATAAGACAAAAAAACATAAATAAGCAGAGTATGCTTTAGTCATCAGGATACATATACAACATGAAATTCCAAAACTGGAATCTGGTCAGATAAAACAAGGAAACAAACAGAAAAAATCTAGGTTGACATGCGACACAACGATGAGACGAAACAAAAACACAAACAGAATTACAGCAAACGACACAACGATGAGACTAAACAAAACACAAAGATGTCGGACACAAACAGAAAAAACGACAGACAACACAAACGATGAGACGAAATAAAACACAGTAGTTTTCCAAACAGTCAGTATGAACGACGTTTCGGGAACTGG
>PNEQ01121509.1:0-12844 GCA_003012365.1 Medauroidea extradentata | reverse complement strand
CCAGCGTGTGGAGGTTAAACGCGCAAATCACAGACGTGATATGTGACAGTTATCCATGTACTGATTGGCACAGTCTAATGAATAACAACTCTGCACAAAAACACTCTGTCAATAGCCATGAAGTTGAACTGCAGGTGTGCACGTAAGACACTGAAACAAAGTGGGGCAAAAATCTTTTCGCGAAAACTACCGGGCCCTACCTATTACATCTGTTTACGGTTTTAGAAACATAACCATACATTAAAAATTAAAATTATTAAAATACGTATACACTTAAAACTATTGAGAACCAAACAACACAGAAGTTATTCCTACATACAATACACAATATGTCTCAAATAGTGGTGGTAATAACTAAAACTTAAAGGGTTAATTGACAAGTAACGATAAAAAGATCAGGGGCAGATGAGAAGGAAGTGGAGGACGGGATCTCATTCACACACGCATACAAACATACATTAAATTACACACGTATGCTCTCTTCAACACATTCACACGTACACACACAGGCACACGTGCATAAATGTGCTCACTGAAGCACGTACACATATACAATTAAATTCAATTTACGAACTACTTATCCAGCGCATCTAGCTCACTGGGGTGAGTAAGATAGTATTTATTGATTACTTTCTTGAAGGTATAAAAACTTTTTGTTCCTGTGTATCAATTGCAAACTGTTCCAAGACTTTGATACAGTAGTAGTGAAGATAGGGAGTAAAATTAAGTTTTATGTAGAGGTATTATTAATCCATTGTCTGCTTTGGAGCGTGTGTTTAAAGCACGTCGATCATTTTGGTAAGCAAAACGTTTATATAGGTAGCCAGGTGTTAAAGTGTTTAATGTTTTATGCAACAAGAACAGAGCGTGGGTGTTTCGTCTTTCCGCTAACTTAAGGCTTTCTGAGGTAGCGGGTTACACGGTCACGAGCTTTTAAGTTAAATATATATATATATATATCTGACATATGTATTGTGGAGTTTTTGAAGTCGTGCCGCCTGACATTCACTGTGATTGTTGTAAACCACATCACAGTAGTCAATAATGGGTATTATGAGGCTGCGGAATAGTGTGGCTTTTAATATGGAATGGCATCAGTCTTTTGAAACACCCTAAACTATGCAGCGAGTAATACACCTTCCTACACAAGTTAGTAATATTCCACGACAGGTTTCCGTCAATTATCACGCCCAAGCTTTTTACAGATTTTGTAAGAGCAGTTTTAGTACCGTTGAAGACTACATCAGGAAAATCAGTTTGATGAACAGCGGATAGAAAGGGAGGATGAGGATGCATTGGGTCTTGTCAAGGTTTACACTAAGGCAATTGCGAACTGACAACTTCTGAATTTCTGCAAGATCATTATTCATATGATCGACTGCTGTCTTAATTTCACTCCTATTGAAGTGTGTATAAATATGTAGGTCATCCGCATAGAGGTGATGTTTGGAGAAACATAGGCTTTTAGCAATAGAAAGAATAGGAGGGGGGCAAGAACAGATCCCTGCGGGACACCATCTTTTACTGTACGCCACTGAGATTGTTGTCCATTCGATATAACACGTTGGCTTCGATTATTGAGATGCGATTCGAACCATTTACATACATCGAGTGAGAAATTATAAATATGGTTCAACTTTGCAAGCAAAATATCATGGTCGACAGAATCGAAGGCTTTGCTAAAGTCTACTGGGCACAAAAGCGTTAATTTTCCGTCCTCCATTGCATGAAGTATATTATCAGTTATATCGATTAAAGCAGTGCTAGTACCATGCAGAGGACGAAAACCAGATTGGTATTCGTCTAACATGTTAAATTTATTAATGTACGCAATAATTTGACGGTGTACTATATGTTCAATTATTTTTTAAAACAATGGTAGAACACTAATAGGTCGGAAGTCTTTTTTGACGATTGGATGAGAAACTTTTGCGATGGTTTACACTTGCGCTTTCTTCCAGAATGCTGGAAAAAGACCTGCTTGCAGTGAAAAATTAATCACGTGCGTGAGCGACGACAGAACTGTTGGTAGGATAGGTGCAATTAGTTAGACAGAAAAACCGTCATCGCCTTTAGCTTTAGTTTTGATTCGTCTGTACACTTCACTGCCGGCGACGTGCCGAAAGAAAAAATTACGATTTTTAGTATATAATTTTCGATCATTAAGGCTTTTAATTTCTGTGTTCTTACTTGCAGTATCAATACCAGCTGGAAGAGCAGTAAAATAATCATTCACCTCGTCAGTGGAGAAAAGTATAGAAATATTATTTGTGTTGCGGTTTTTTACAATAGCTACTTCTGGCTTGCTGAGATTTGACCAAAGTTTGGAGACTAGAGTATGCGGCTGTTGTAATGTTTCGTAGTAACTAAGTTTTGCTTGTCTGATGTTCTGCGTGCATTTATTTCTAAGACTTTTGTATATATTGAAATAAAAGTTTCTTTCTGGATGGCCAGCTCGTCTTCCTCTCGTAAAGTGGTTATAAGCTTCGCCGCGCTTGGTCATGAGAGCCACGACTAGATCTGTTAGCCAGGCGACTGCTGGACGAGTAACTCGTTTGGTAATATTAGGTGCTACATTGTCATACAAGTTTAATATGATCATGTTTGAGGCTGCCACTTTCTCATCTACAGTGTCAGCCACTTCAACATGCTGCCAGGGGAGCAGTGTTGCTGCAGCTAGCAACAGGTATTTATTCACTTTTAATTTATGTACGTTAAAGTTTCAGGAACAAACTTTGGAATGCGAAATGAATATGATAAGAAGATTACAACAGGATGAAACAAACCGGGTAAGACAACCTGCCCATGATTTAGTATTTTGTCGCTCCTAGAAGTAATCATTAGATCTAGCCATGTGTCAGTTGCTATCGAGTGATGTGTATCATTTAAAGGCAGGATACCTAGATTATATGATGCTTTCAAATATTTTAACTATTTAGATTCACTATTAATCTTCAGAAGATTAACATTACGTGCTGAAATTCCGGTTACCACTCTTCCGGTTATACGTATGTAGTCAATCATAAAATGTAACAAATTTTATATTTCAATGATATTCGAGTCGGAGGTTTTATAAAAGTTTAGTGTTACGCACATTGTTATATCGCACAATATCAGAGCAATATCCGAGCACTGTAATATGCAATAATACACTAAGTAAACCTGCATTCTCTGGGCTGATATTGGAAATCTTAAGTGAGTTCAATAATCTTTCAGGTTAATATAATATTGTTTCTCAGATTTTGCATGGAACCGTCGATTCTTTACCCAAATTTAACAACTTGTATAATCAATAGTATTTTGTATTTAATTACGGTTGTTAGGTTCATATGCAATACATACATTTATACAGCAAATAATATTTCTGGGCTATTGTGTGGTTTTGGTTTAGCGTACAGAGAAAAAATTTGTTTTTGTTGTATAACAGTGTAGTATGAGCCTACTGTGGTACTATTTACCACTAATGACATGTTCATTATGTAATATGTGAAGTAACGAGTAATTGAATACGCACAAGGTAAACACATTTAGCCTAAATGTACGCTTAACCATATGAGACCTATTATTTCAATGTAGGTACACTATCCTACTAGATCTCATAAAAAAATTACTTTCGCGATTCGTATTCAATTTAAATTGCTGTTTCTTCCACGTAATATGCCATTTCAGAAATCGTATTAATATGGTTGCGAAAATGGAAAATAGATGGTTAAAAAAATATATAAAAAAATTTGTATCAGACGCTTGCAAAACTATCTAATAGTATCATTTAAAAAATACATTATGTAAGTGGGTTTTGATCCCGGATCCTTACAAATAGTAGTCAAGTACCGTAACCAATGCGCTACACTTTTAAGAGCGAGTCCGAGAAAATATTATTTTAGAATTTCGTAATGATACTTTGACACTTTTTCATACCGTAATGTATAATGTATCCGCTAAATGTTAAGTATTTCCTCCCGTAATTAACTTGAATAATAAACATTTTGTTTCATAATTACATTGATCTAACTGTCGATTTTTCAGGCATTTTTTGTAAAAATAGGAACTTGATACTGGCACTACATACGAAAATAACCTTCTTGTGTGCTTTAGCGAAGTTCCATCGCAGCTTCATGTCATAGTTACTTGATAATTAATTAAAATGTTGTCGTATGGAAAACACTGAATCTGCTTGTGATGCAGTGTTCGCGAAAACTGCCAACTACGATGCCACCGTTAAATATATCAAAACATATTTGTGATATGTTACAGGATAATGATGTAAGAATCGAATGAGGTATGACACATGTGTGCGCCATACGTAAAGCATAAAAAAACATACAGCAGGACGAGAATAAATGCAATAAGCGTTTACTTAGCTGGAATGTATTGCGGACGGCAGTTTGGATAACTACGTGCTGGCCAAGATTCGTACTGGCTGCTGCGAAGTATAGGTAGGTAGGCTCACAGCAGGAAGTCTGCGAAGGATTACAAGGGAATAGCAGGAGGTTCCCTGGCCTGGCCCGGCACACACCAAGGGACAGTTTGTGGACAGTGGGATTTCTCTTAGTTTTTACTTGGCCTGTGTCCTATGACACCACTTCGCTTCCATATACAAAATTATGTATCGTACCAGTAAATACAAATGGACTTCGGGTTGGGAAGGAGGTTTGATAACACCATAAATAAATTAAACCAACCCACTATTTATTTTTGTAGGCTAATAACAAGCAAACGACAATTTGCAAAAAGTAAAACATATTTGTACTGACGCGTAAAGTAACCAAACGTTTCGAGTAATCGAAACACGGAAAATATAACCATGATAGCAGTTTAAACCTAATAAATGGTTCAAGTTTCGTAAAAATACACACAAAGTATATGCATACAAAAACCGAGCATACCAAATGTTTAATTTTTGTTATATCTGTACCTTCCTTGCACAAAACAATCACATCTCCAGATTCTAATCATTCAACTAAATGCACTGTACATGCTTTAAAATTCGTCATTAGAATACATTTAAGCATAATTATTTATTCATAGAAGGAAATTCTGCATAAATAATTGTTCTCTTAGTGAGGCATCCTTTATAATTATCCTACGTTGCAAGATAATGGTTATGAAAACGAAGTTACTGTACGTCATATTGCCAATTACTTTATTTCCAGTTATTTATCACTGCATTGATAAGTTTATAATTAGTATCTAAACACACGGTTTCCTGTATTAACTCACAGTTTTTTTTATAAAACAAGTAATCAAAATTTTTTGGGCACGCAATTATTGTAACATCTAATATAAGTAACTAATGTGCCATTTTAATAATGCTAAGTGGTTTTCAGAACACGTTTTTAGATTTATTTTCATTAAAATTTGGCTGTCGAATCCCAAGTTAAGAGTAGTAATTATATTTTTGCCCTTTAATTTAATTTCGTGGCGACTAAAATACAATATACTCATGAATTTTTATGCTCCCCACTTAATTTTAAAATCTGTCAAAGGAATACTTTACATACAAAACCAATATCCATCATAACAACTATATACTGGCGTATTCACTTCAGACGATCGCCATTTATTTTTACACAACATGCAATCAGATGTTTGTTAATGAAATAAATGCTATATAATAGAATTTATGGAAAACAGAGACATGCATTATATATTATATTGGATATGCATATGTTAGTCATAGTTTCATGGAAACAAATCTTTACCTAGTAAATTAAGTAAGTTATAAAATAAATGTTATGTTTATCTAATCAAGGATTTCAATTTTCCTTTTTCGAAAATTTTTGATTGTGCCAGAGAAATACTAATGAAAATTCATCTAAAAATAATTTGGATCACAGTACAATTAGCTGGATGACCACATAACGAAGGTAAGTCACACACACGATACAGCATGCATGCTAGTGGACTACCATTCAACATGATCAATTTGTAAACACTACACAATCCTGATTCAATAGTGAGCATTTATTTTCCGAATGACTGAACCTGGAGGAGCTCAGCAGAACATGAAAGAGTGATCCACCTGTAGCAACATTTATTGCACAAGTTATCTCTTTATGTTACTTCTGTAAAGTCTTAACATGGTCCTAGACAGGGTGTTTAGTGTTAGTTGTAAGTTTACACACCAACGATTATAAACTATAATTTTTTATTTAGTTATTTTTGTTAAGAATATTCTTGTAACATTGTAACTTTCAGGACTGCAGTGGCCGAGTGATTTGAGCACTCACCTCCAACAGGAGTGTTCGCTTCCTCATCGTCTCTCATGATCTAAGATGTTAGTTGTGTAAAATTCTCAGCTAAACGTGAACTTCCCATTATTCTTTGCGTTACCATATGAGGAATTAGTTTACCAAAATTTGGGGTTACTTTGCACCATAATAACTTTTTGTAAATTACAGTTTATAGCTTCTTATGTTGTTGAGGATTTCATCGTGCTTGGATTTCAAGATGAATAATACTTCAGAGGGAATGATGGCAAGGAGGTTTTCATGAATTAAAATTAAATTGGTCGTGTAAAGTAGTCTCACATTGTGGTATCCACAGTTTTACGTTATTTTGATAGAATAATTTCCCCTCTTTTTCAAGTTATAATCTGGTTCAGGGATATAAGATAATATTGAAGCGCTTTCTGAACACAATGATAGTAAAATGTTACAAATTATTTTAGTCCTTTATTATAGACTAGCTGGTTCTCGCAACTCAGTTTGCGAAGTTTTCCATTTTTGCGATAATATTCCTGAAACAAAAAGTTTTTAAAAGTTAAAAATAGGGCAAAATTATGATAAAGATAATTAATGCGTGTTTTAGAAAAATTTTGAAAACTAAAATTGTCCCATGAAATTTTCTAGTCACCCCTTTCTGCCTCTGTACCTTTGTTTTGCCACCCACCTCCCATAAAGTACAAAGCATTTGCTTTGGTAGAAACTCGTGGACGCTCACACAACTCACCAACATTTTTTAAATAAAATTACATTTTTTTGGTACCCCGTTCTGCCCCTCTAACTCGAAATTTCCCCCTGCTCCCCCCCCCCCCCAATTTGGCGGGAGCCTTCGCGGTTGCACTCACAACTTGTTTGTATCTTTTCTGTTCCTCTACCTCTTTTTCCCTGCCCTCACCCAATTTGTTTTGCATACATTTCATCGCAATCTGATGAGTGGAATAGAAACGCACATAAGACGAACAAACTAAGTATAATTTAGCAGTCCGTCCGTGGCATTGCCTGAACGTATTACTTATAATAGCGTATATTTATTCAACTGAAGGACCTCTTTGTATGCCAAATTAGTAGCTCGGCTATCATGTGTTAGGATAAATAAGCTGCAGGTTGAGTTCACGCTGCAACCGTCTAAGAAGCTATAGCTAAAAACTATCCTAAGCCTATCCTTGTGCCACTTTTAATTACTGTGCCGAACCATATTAATAGTCATAGAAAAGTATACGAATATAAGAGAGTATTCAGATGGTATAAGTAGTATACGTGGTATGATGACTCATTTATCTCGAGTACGATCATTGATGACTGTGCCTTCAATATATGTACCTTGGAAAGTTCATTAAAAATAAATAAAATATTCCGTTACTGGGCACATTGAGGTTACATACTCATATGTAACGATACAAATGCAGAATAATAACGTCCCTATAAGATACTTCTCTATGGCTGTACTTGTTTTTTCGAATCGTCTGCTTTGAAAGGTTTACTAAGACTAAGTAAACCCCGTCCCCCTAGGGTATTTCATAGTTATTTTCTCAGTATAAGAACTGAGATAATAAATTTTCGTATTTACGTAAGCATCATTTTGTAGCAAAACACATCTCAGTATCTCAATAGGTTAGGTGTATATATAATATAAACAAATCTTATGCCTTTTCACCTCTTCAGTAATTGAATTTCGTAAAATATTACCATTACAGATTAAACATTTGTATAGGTATTCGATTGAGGTGAAAATCACGTCGATAACCAATCATAGAGCCCACGATTTTTCGCGAAAAGAATTCTGGAACAATTCGTTTGAATGCCTTGTGCACATATGCAGCCCGGTTTTATGGTCAGCGATTGGTTGTTTATAACTCTCAGCGTCTAGGGATCTACCCGCAAATCATGGACATGTGGTGTTGCAATAACATTGTTCCTGTTGGCACAGTCAAATGGGCCACGTCTGTGTAATAATACATTCAGCCAATAACCATGAAGGAGAGCTTCTTATGTGCACATAATGCATTAAAACAAACTGTTGCAGAATTCTTTTCGCGAAAATTCGTGGGATATAACAAATAAGTCAAAGCGTAATCGACGATTCAATAAACATTTTTTCCCGCTCTTTCACAACCCTAAGAGTTCAGATATTAAAAATCACTGAAATATATTTACAGGCATTTTGTATTCATCATCATAAAACAAAAACAGCTCTATAACTCGACTAGTGGATTTTTGTAAAACACATTCCATGTGTTTTCACCCCTGTATGATACGAACCTCGAAATTATTGTATGGGCGTCTCATTTAAGTGGAAACCGTGACGATATCCCTTTGATTTTAAAACCTATATAGACGATTAATTAAAACACACTTCATCCCGTAAATTTTCACCTCCATAGGTGTCAAATTTTGAAAAATCAATACACTACATTTCAAGTATTTAAGTAAGCATTAATATTAAGCAAGAATTGTGTCAATGTATACAAATTAAGTGAGATCGATACATACTGATCATGAATCGCATACATATTTTACCTTTTTTCACATATTTGGAGTCGAATTCGGAAAAAAGCAACACTGTATCCCGAAGGGTTCGATATATGTTATAATTAACCAAAAACATACTTCAGGTCCTTTCACCTCCTTAAGGTATGATTCCTAAGACGCGATTCAGACAGCGTGGCCCTTGCGATTGACCAATTCGTAAGACGCGGCTGGAAACCGGAATTCCTATGCCACGACTGCAGTCACAACGTGCATGTATGTGGCATTGTTCAGTGGTTAATGTTAGACGAAGAAGATGATGATCTTCTACAGTTGTTACTAACACTTAATAACAAGAACTGTGACGCACATAACATGTTTAAATCAAAACACGAAGAAGGATTCCATACATTTTTTTACAGACACATTATGAAAGACGACATAAAATTTCGAGTGATTTTCAGGTTAAGTGTAAATCAGTTTAAATATGTATTGAGTATAGCAGAAGATGACAATCATGTAACAAAGTAAGTAACCCCATAACATCTGAAGTGTAGCTGGCATTAACACTGAGGTTAGTTGTATTATTGTAGCCTAATATAATTACGGTATCCATAAATATAGTAACAAACACAAACAGTCATTTAAGAAATGAATTTGCGAGAACTAGACACACAAGAAAAACAAAAAATCACACTGAAATATTGATACATAATGAACGGGTGTCATTCGTTAAACAATACAATAATTATTAGTCTCTGTTACACATCAAACAGAAAATTTTATGAATTATATGTTTCTCTCATTTAAAGTTAGCATGCTATTGTCATTTAAGTATTAACTTAAGAGAATGTGTTACACAACACAAATGAAAAACTAAGACACTTAAACATTGATATTCAGTGTCGTAATTTATGTCAATACAACCATTTACCTTTCTTACGCACCAATGGAAAGATACATATGTATATATGTACATAAATGTATTTGTGTGTGTGTCAAGATCTTCGCTACTGCATCTTGTCGTGCAACAATTTTTACATTCTTATAACCTGGTAAGTTCGTTCATTCCTTGAAACAGAGACAGTTTTTATTTCTTGTAAATCATCCGTTCTGGAGATACGAAAACTTTTTTTTTCAATTTACAGACCTAATGGTTTTATTTTTGTACACTTCATATCGTATCCACTAACTTAATATTGAAAGTTTATTCTTTTAAATTTTGGTTCTGATTATTTGTTTCACATTGCCTTTAACCCGATTCTACTACACCACATCCACCATACTTAGCCCCAAAAGCTCAGTAGTATGCTTGTTGTGCCCAACGTTCCCTTATGTTTTTTCCACAGTACATTTACTCAAAATTGCACCTGTTGACTCCACAAAAGTTTACAGTAAGTGAAAATTTATAAATATTAACATAATGTAGGTCACAAAAAAATCATACAAGTTCTGGAGTAAGTTAAGGCTCTTGGGGTTGAGTTTAAGGGTGGCCCAAGTTTCACCTATCTTTGCATTTGCTATCTTCACCTGTTTAGAATATTACCTGAAATAGATTAGCACTCCATTGCTGTACTTACTCCCTTTCATAATGTACAGTATCCAGGAATGATAAAACTTTAGTTAAATATTTATTCGAGTGTTTGTTATTATTTAATAAATGAGTTTTGTTGTTCACAATACTGAGGAAATGGGTGTCTACAACTGATATACAAGATTTGTATTATTTTATAGCAATAATTTATGAAAGCGAATAAGGCTGGAAGTGTATTTTTAAACATTTGGTGACTTCGTTGTATACATAAGTTAACACCTCAAATTATTTGATATGATAAATATTTGTTTCATCAGACTACGCGTTTTATTAATTAATCGGAATTATCTGATGAGGTAGAAAATATTGGATTCCACAACTGTCACATCAAGGTACTTTACTGTGCATAATATCTGTGTTGCAAACAATAAACTCTGCATGGATTCTTGAGTTTTGCTAGGATACTTTCCAAATAAAGGTTTTTGACACAATTTATCAATCTATTTTGTTTTAAATTCTATTTAAATTTTTTTACATCATAAGTGCCGAAACGAAGAATATGAAATGACATTTTTCTTTGCGATATGTACACCTCTTTTATTGGCCTAGTACTACATGTCTTGTATTGAAGAAGAATTTAAGCCAGTAAGTAAATTTTCCACTGTAAAGTGACCAATTGCTTGTAAATCAATCAAATACACAAATCATGTAATAAATGAAGTCTAGTCTGTTGCCCAAAAATAACGCGAATTTTACATGCCTTTAGCTATAACATATCTGAAAATCGCTGAAATCCACTTATTTTCCCGGATTTACCCGGGAACAAATATAAAGCTTAAATATAAGTATATTTTGTAACAAAAAAAACACTAAAAATCAAGAGCACGAAATTTTATATAACATGAACATAACTTTCTAAAGTTAAATACATCCTTGACGTGTAGAACCGGCGGCAGTGTTGAGGGCTGAATGCAAGCGCGCTAGAGACATATCGGCCCTAACGCCAAATTTGGATTAACTTAGACCATGACATTAGTAATTTGACACAATATAAAATATTTTAAGCGAACGGTGAAAATCCCAAACGTTAGATTTTTCATTTTACCTTTCATATTTCCACTCGGGAATATGGTATATTGGTGTAGGTATATTGTTTTAATAACTGGATAATCTATCAGTTATATAACTCTTTATAATTAATCGTTTCTTTAATATGGCCCCAGAATTATTCATTACACAGGTAGCTCCTCCCTTTACAACATTAATAATCTACTCATTTTTTTTTATTAATTTAATTTCATTCAAATTTTTATGATTTTTTATTTTATTGATTGCTTTCTCATCTTTCATCACCACTGATTTTAAATAGTTTATTGATATTGCCGTTGACTATATGTCAGATACAAATCTTGTAATATCCTACGTTTAGAGCACATCATTTCATAGTACCGCTTTTCACATTATCCATTACAAATAGTTTTATATTAATGCTTGTATGTAGATAAAACCCGTAAAGTAGCTTATATTTGCCGTGTGTATACGCAGAGCTGGTGTGTGATATTGAAACATGTTTAGCTTCCAGATGAATTCTAAGTATTGAGATGATAGCTCAAGCGCACACGAATTAGGTGAGTTAGCAACACACATATGCGTGCAGAATTATCTTGTAAAGCATTAGCAGTACCACAACTTCAATATATATAAAATACACGCACGTATATATTAAGAAAAAAAAGTTTGTTACTTCCCGTGTGTGAAGATATTGATTGTACCAGAACACTTTGTGCAGCGTGTGGCGGAGCCGATCTGACTGACTGTATGTAGTACTTGCCGGAGAATCATGCAACCCAAAACTATCGCTGACGAGCCTTCGCTCTTTGCCAGTCAATTTTGGAGGGGGCTTCGTATTTCGTGAACATCTCTATATTTAAAAATGAAAGCTGACTGATTGACTGACTGACTGACATATCAAACTGCAGCTCAAACCACTGGACCTAGAATCGTGAAAATTTTGTGGGGGTTCCCTTCAGGTCGTAGGCGAGCACTAAGAAGGAATTCTTCGAAATTCGACCTCTAAGGGGGTGAAAAGGGGTGAAATGTGTTTCCGAAGAAACGTCGATAGAGCTCGAACCCGACGGCCAATCATGATGATTTTTACTTTAATAGGACACTCGTAAAAATGCATATTAGACAATTTAAGGATTTTTCCAAGTTTAACTTTTAAGGGGCTGAAAAGACCTTAAATGTGTTTCCAATCAACTATCGATATCTATCGAACCCTTCGGGATAGAGAGTTGATATTTACTTCAAAATATTGCTTACATAAATACCCAAAAAGTTGTTTCAGGTTTTTTTTAAATTCGACCCCCAGGCAGTAAAAAGGGCCAAAATGTGTTTTTAATGAATCGTCTTTATCTTTGGAACACAATTGGCTATCGTCGTGATTTTAACTTTAATTGGTTACTTTTACAAATGTCTATGACAGGACTCAAAATCGTTTCGAAATTCTTTATTTAAAGGGGTGAAAATACGTGAAATGTGTTTTCGATTATCCTTCCATATCTATCGAATCAATCGAGATATCGAAGTACTCTTTGCTTTAAATTGGTGCTTTTGTAAG
>PNEQ01121508.1:0-10386 GCA_003012365.1 Medauroidea extradentata | reverse complement strand
TTGTTGTTCAGACGCCGCCTCCTTGTAATTTTCTTTGCAAAGTAAACTTTTATCTTCGTCCGGAAGAGTCGATTTCTTTTAGTCAGCATGCCTTCGGACCCACGCCAAATGAGGTTGAAATAATACGCCCTGAGATGTGCTCTACCATGATCTGAACAAATATTTGATTTGAAGTTCATCCAAGTTGGAGTCACCACAAGTGCACTCTATGGATAATACCTGGAAGAAATGCTTCAGTGCACTCTATGGATAACACCTGGAAGAAATGCTTCAGTACAATCTATGGATAGTACCTGGAAGAAATGTTTTAGTACAATCTATGGATAATACCTGGAAGAAATGCTTCAGTGCACTCTATGGATAACACCTGGAAGAAATGCTTCAGTACAATCTATGGATAGTACCTGGAAGAAATATTTTAGTACAATCTATGGATAATACCTGGAAGAAATGCTTCAGTACAATCTATGGATAATACCTAGAAGAAATGCTTCAGTGCACTCTATGGATAATACCTTGAAGAAATGCTTCAGTGCACTCTATGGATAATACCTTGAAGAAATGCTTCAGTACAATCTATGGATAGTACCTTGAAGAAATGCTTCAGTACAATCTATGGATAGTACCTGGAATAAATGCTGCAGTACAATCTATGAATAATACCTGGAAGAAATGCTGCAGTACAATCTACGGATAGTACCTGGAAGAAATATTTTAGTACAATCTATGGATAATACCTGGAAGAAATGCTTCAGTACAATCTATGGATAGTACCTGGAAGAAATATTTTAGTACAATCTATGGATAATACCTGGAAGAAATGCTTCAGTACAATCTATGGATAATACCTGGAAGAAATATTTTAGTACAATCTATGGATAATACCTGGAAGAAATGCTTCAGTACAATCTATGGATAACACCTGGAAGAAATATTTTAGTACAATCTATGGATAATACCTGGAAGAAATGCTTCAGTACAATCTATGGATAATACCTGGAAGAAATATTTTAGTACAATCTATGGATAACACCTGGAAGAAATGCTTCAGTACAATCTATGGATAACACCTGGAAGAAATATTTTAGTACAATCTATGGATAATACCTGGAAGAAATGCTTCAGTACAATCTATGGTAATACCTGGAAGAAATGCTTCAGTACAATCTATGGATAGTACCTGGAAGAAATATTTTAGTACAATCTATGGATAATACCTGGAAGAAATGCTTCAGTACAATCTATGGATAATACCTTGAAGAAATGCTTCAGTACAATCTATGGATAGTACCTGGAATAAATGCTGCAGTACAATCTATGAATAATACCTGGAAGAAATGCTGCAGTACAATCTATGGATAGTACCTGGAAGAAATATTTTAGTACAATCTATGGATAATACCTGGAAGAAATGCTTCAGTACAATCTATGGATAACACCTGGAAGAAATGCTTCAGTGCACTCTATAATACCTGGAGGAAATGCTTCAGTACAATCTATGGATAACACCTAGAAGAAATGCTTCAGTGCACTCTATAATACCTGGAGGAAATGCTTCAGTACAATCTATGGATAACACCTGGAAGAAATGCTTCAGTGCACTCTATAATACCTGGAGGAAATGCTTCAGTACAATCTATGGATAACACCTAGAAGAAATGCTTCAGTGCACTCTATGGATAATACATGGAAGAGATGCTGCAATACAATCTATGGATAATACCTGGAAGAGATTTATCAGAACAATCTATGGATAATGCCTGGAACAAAAATGCTGCAATACAATGTATGGATAATACTGGGAGGAAATGCTTCAGTACAATCTATGGATAATACCTGGAAGAGATTTATCAGAACAATCTATGGATAATGCCTGGAACAAAAATGCTGCAATACAATGTATGGATAATACTGGGAAGAAATGCTTCATGTAAAAATATAAAGTTTGATTTAACGAAAAATTGATTTAGAGTAAACATTTTCGGGTCCAGAGGCATTTCGTTAAATTGGTGTTCTACAGTACTCACGTAAATTTTTGTTAAATGTTGAAGTCGAATACAGAATATTTTTAATTAAATCTTCAGCAAAGATATCAATTCAACGTTCAAATTTGTTTCTACATGGACATTTTCGTAATATGAATTTGAAACAATGATTCCAAGTTCTAAATTTAGGTTTCATTCACTTTGTTAAAATTTTTATGTAGCATTATCAGAAATCAAGTTTATTCTAAGGCTATCATACATATGTTAAAAAATACTGTTTAAGTTTTTGTTTTCATCTCTTTCTAATCATGTCTTTAGCAGAGTGTTTTGATGGAAGAGTGGAAGTTCCCTCACATGAACATTGTAGTACCTGGAAACTATAATTCAGGAAAACCAACCGCTGAAAATGTTGTAAGTAGCTTATCCACTTGTGGATAGCAAATTAATTAGGAATTGCTCATCTGTAGAAGAGTATTACTGTGTTGCCTTAGTGCTTGCGTTACTGTACCACAAGGGACATACAGATACCTCCGTGGTTACTGCTATAGACATACACATCTTTCTCTCGACATTCCTGTGCTCCTCCAGAGTTCTTCATCCTCCACTCACAATCATATTCCTCTTTCATCCATGTTGTCCTACACAAAACTTATCCTGCTCCCTTCAGCCCTCTTCTAGCGCAAGCCCATCCTTCTGTCCTTTATCTTTAATTACTTCTCACTAAGTAGGTACACTGGAACCTCATTAATACAAAGTGGCTTTCATCGCCCTTAGGATGAGATGGCAAGTTACATATTTACTTCAATGCTCAATAAAACATCCTCCTATACATAAAACAATGAACTATTAAATTTAGTTGTTAAACAAAGTCATGGTGTTGATATTAACATTTGTACATTGGAACTAAACATTCTGAAAATATATTTACACAATTTTTTGAGTATTTGTAAACACCTGTTAATACAAACCTCATTATTACAAATTACAACAATGTAGGTCTCTTCAGGTTTGTATAAATGAGAACAGACAGTACGTATCTTCCTCCCTCTGTCAGTGTGACTCGTGTACAAAGCATGAATGCTTCAGAGAAAAGCAACCACAACCTGTGGAAGCAAGAAGGAAGGAAGACGCAGGATGTTCCAACTAAAGGACGCGCATCAGGGGCGGATCTAGTGGATGGCAAGGGGGGGGGGGGCAGCGTGCCCCTGGCACCGGGTTAGACGGGTGCTAATGGTGTCAAAAATGTTCACTCAGGAACAAATTGAAAGAGGAGTGGAACAGCCTAGATCCGTCCCTGCACACATGCACAAAAGATAACACGACTTACTGAAATTATTTTTATTTTATAAACTTTCAAATCCAAGAATAAGTAGGCCTATTGTCAATGTCAACTTCCAACACTTGACAAAATGGAGTATTCTCTAGACACAGATCCCCACAAACAGTAACTAATGTATACAATAAATACAATATGTATAATAGACACCAAGTTACATAACAGTATTTACAGTTTATACATGTACGTATGTTTGCAAGACACACAGTGAGAAGCTAGTGCGACTCTCCTGGTCTACAGTACCGTACATACAGTATCTACAGAGAAGTCACGCGCTGCAACTTCTGACACTTTCTACACATTTAGACCAGCGCTACGCTGGTAATCTTGTCCCACTCGTTGCTCTATTAACATTAAAAAAAAAAAAAACAACGTACAGTATATCTAAATCTAGTTGCCATTATTTTTATTGTACAAGAAGTATTTTGACTTGCAACATTTACAGGCGAGACAGTCTTGACTTCACAGTTGTTCAAGTCACAGTTCAGCCAACCAGGCGCGACTCCACCTTGGCAAGCCATGAATAAGTTTGACCAAATAATTCATTTACGTGACAAACAAAAGACATGGAACTGTGGTGGGAATAACAAACAGCAGTAAATGTAAACAGCTTGGACGACATTCACATAGCAGCAGTTTGAGGTGTCGCACATTTCAAATACAGTATTCTCTGCAGATAGCAGACACATTGGCTGGTTGATCGATTAATCTCTATAGAAAACCAACTACAGGGAAAGAAAGTACAGTAAGACAAAGCAAATGAGAGAAAAGTAGAAGCAATTTTATGACAAAAGTCCAATTCAAAGTTGAAAAGCGACTGTGACGCACTAAAAGAAATTAGGACAGGTTTTCACAATCCCAAACGTAGCAGCACGACTAGATGACTGCAGTGTCTGGTCGGCACGAGGACGCACTCTCTCTCTTTCTCTCTCTCTCTCTCTCTCTCTCTCTTTCTCTCTCCAGCACAGACACGTCAGCACACAGAACAATCTTCACCAACAAACCACACAACACTTTTATGAACGTTACGCCAGGCAACCTGAACTGCATTTTCCCCAACATTAAGTTGGATACCTATCTTGATCATTTCACACGTCTACAGCTCAAAGCAAGGATGTCATAAGGACTACACACATCAAACCACACCATCACTCCTACGCAGATACTCAACCAACATGAAGACTTGCTGCTGTACTGCTTTATAAGTGGCATTTCAAGTCATGACAATAACATTTTATAGATCATTCGGAATAAAGTGAGCATAAAGTATTTAACCTTTGAAAAATATCATTAGCCAGTACTGCATATAATTCAACATTAATAATAGTTACCTTACATATTGTGTGGTTGGTAGTGAAATTTTTTTCATCAAACTATATACGTACTGTATTTACACGATTATAACAGCCGCCCCGTGTACAACAGCCGTTATAATTTAGAAATTCAAAAATTGGAAAAATATAATTTCCGTATATAACACCCATGACAAAAAAAAAAACAGTAAACAAGCCGCAGCGAGACATTTTACGTTAAAGACTGGAATTTCATCTGACTTGGACGGCACATGAGACGACATGTTGCTTGATGCGCCAGACATATGGCGATTCCCCCGACGATGAAAGTAACGACGAATTACAATCAGACCATATTTTTCCATCTGTTTTCAATTGTCTGTAAAAATTTTGTTACTGAAAATATGTGTGCTTTAAATGTTTTTTGTGTTACTGCGTTTGCAAAGGAAATTATTTTAATGACGACTGGAGAGAACATGGCGGCAGCCATCATTGTTTTTAAACAAGACATGAGTACCGTTTATGATCGTTTTTGTATTTTAAAATAAATTGCAAGTTTATGATATGGGTTTATTTTTTTTTTTTTGTTTTAGTTGCACCCTGTTTATTATTTGGTACATTTTGAGGAAAATAATTTTTGATTACATGTATTTCAGATGACTAAAAAATTTTTTTGATCAGCTCATATAAAAGAGCCTCTAATGTTTAAGGTTTTAATTTTTGGCAAAACTTGGGGCTGTTATATTTGCGTAAATGTGGTGTTTCCCAACCATGCTAAATGTATTTATAGTTAATATTTTGAAACGTTTCATTTTGTCAACCTAGACACCTGGTGAGGAGCTGTGAGAATCCCTAAGGTGTGCATCCATTTGCGCACAACACACGTGCACACAACACACGCACGCACACACGCACACTCTGCTAGTAAGAACACCTCTACAACAGCAGAACACAAACCATGATACAGTGAATGACAAACAAATAATAGAAACTCACTAATATTTGCAATGTGTCACAGCAACTAGAACGCAGGGTAAGAATAGGAAGACTTTTGGAAACACAATATTCTAAAATTTCGTTCACAACAAATATGGCACACATTATTTTTTCCGAGAAAATAGTGACTTATTTTAAAATAAACAAATACAGGGTATATGTGTGATTATAAACATAAAGTAAATAGGTAAAAAATTACAACATATTTTCAGAAATGTCTTGATTTCTGACACTTTCCTATGTCAAATAAATTCTCAAACAATCCTATAATTTACTATACACTGGCAATTCTAAACTCTAAGTGTCAGCTTTTGGACATGAAACCTTAACATTTTCACAAACATTTAACTTACGGCAATACATACTGTATCATAACAAAGATCTGTGTGCTTTTAAATACGACCAAGTCACAATGACAACGGAAGACTGGAAACATCCAATCACAAGTTACACAACACCCCAATAACAGCACTAAAAATAATAATTACATTTATAATAATGCGAACATAAATAAAAAACACAAAGAATCTACAAAAAGTCATGGTGAGAACATTGCAAAATACTGGACACTGTAAATAAATGTATTTAAAAAAAAACTAAGTACTGTATTTACAGACTTCAGAAAACAGTGTTCTATAGTTGTTAAAAAAAATCATAAACATTTAAAAGTATTACTGTCAAGCTTACAATTAAGTCGATAATATGTACGTAGAGATGGACAGTTACATCCAAAATACCTAGCTCATAGAGATCATGAATAATACAGCATGACAGAACAATGACCACACACGCTATAGTAACATACAAGATGTTCTTAACATTTCTGTAGTTAAATACTATAACCAATTGAAAAAATAAAAAAACATGTCTACACTTTTAGTCTTAGGTACAGTACTACTTGAGAACACACATTAACTGACAAGCAAACTGTAACTTAAACAAGAAGAAAAACCATTTAAACTTATGTAGTATTCACTGACCTGAAAGTTTAGCAAGAGCTGTGTACAATTATGTAATGTTTGTGCGGTGTCAGGAAATGAAGAGTACAGCTACAGTACATCTCCTCAGTTAATTACGTGTAGATTATTCACAGCAGCAACTTGCTAATATAAACACAGTAGTGTACAGTAAGCACTAAGCACAGTGTACAGTACCGTTCATAAACTGCAGCGTAAGAAGAACACCATGCAAATCCTCGGCTAAATTGGAGACAAAAATGTCAGTGGCCAATGTTGTATGATGACATTGTGTGTGTACAATATGACAACACAGCATTAGTAAGGCCCCTCTTGCGCTACACACAGTCCAAACATGAGTCTAGTTGACTTGGCGTAACATACATACAATAATACCTTGACGTGGAGTGCAAGACGGGACCAACTACAGTGATGTGTTGCTGCATTGTGTACGTAAAATGTCGTCGTACATCATTCTGCCACAAACATTCTCGTCTCTAACGTAACACTAGGATTAGTACGGTGCGCTCACTACTGTATACTGCTGTTTCCGAACATCCGTTATAGAGTCAGTCCCTCATACTGAAAAATAAATATTTGAACTTGAGGTCACACTTAAAAATATATACTGTACATTGACAACTTGCGACAGAATTCTCTCCAAAAGCATTACCTGACTGTGAAGAGCCTGTAAACGTGTATAGGATAACCATTTTATTGCCGTCGGTCACATGAGCAGACATTTGATAAACATTTGTACATGACGTTTTGGACTCATAATTTTTTTTTGGCAACCAGCTTCCATCCCAAAACAATAATTAATGTTTTTTGTTACAGTTTCAGATTATTAACACAACCTTAACAATTTACTTTGTTGGAAACATAATTGTTTGTTAAGTAACTATTATGGATGGAAGTGTTACTGACAAATATGGCTAAATGAGCTACCTTTCAAAACCAGATATTGTAACAAAATTAAAAAAAGGAGACATCTTAATATATATAACTAGCAGTCCCCCGCGGCTTTGCTCGCGAGTATTATTCGTAACTGATAATATTTACTTTAATTGAAAAACCTCTTTGTACACAAGATTGGTACTTCAGTCATCAAGTGTTAGAATGTCCAAGTGGCTAGCTAAACTAATTCTGCAGCAGGATAAGTAGCTATAGCTGTCCACGCGTAAAGCAGTCTTAAGTTTATCCCTGCCACTAACAGCGACTTCGCTTGGGCCTTATTTATAGCCCTGCCAATTTGAGGTTGTAGGATAGTTACAGAAACCTAAGGTAAGAGGTTAATCGACTGAGAAACATCTGTTTACCCTGTGCACAACCATTGGTGACGGTACCCTCAATTATATATTTTCAAAATATTCACTTTAACTTTATTGACATTACAAAGTTTCAGAGGGTAAAGGTTTCGCGGAAAAGTATTTGGTGCCCTAAACCTGAGATTAGTGAGATGATATATCGTCGGTTTACTACCAAAAGTGACAAAGTCAAAATGAGATAAAATTATAAAAATGCTAGGAATATGTATATGTTGTTCATGAACAATTGCCCAAGTTTCAAGTCTATTCGTCGTTTCGTACTGTTGTGTCACAGTATAGTAACATACCAAATTTTTGTTAATATATACAATTTAATACTGTTTTTAAACGAAATAGCGTTTATGACTTAATCACTTATGGCAGTATACCGACGATATGTCAGGTGATATTGTAGAGGAACCTAAGTGGAAAGCGAACTGCAATTTTACTCCCTTCAAAGACTACATGTAAATTGCACTAATTCGATCTGCCTTGTAGTTTTTGTGTGTCAGATTTGAACGTTCGCACGCAGCTTTTAACGGAATTCGAACCCAGAACAACTGCGTTACGTAACGTCAAAATAATTCATAAAAATAAAATTTATTAAAAAAAATTAAATATCTGTGTCCTGGGCTTATAGAGGTTGTACAACACCACGTCTCGATAGGTTACTGTAGTGAAACTCCTGTATAGGTTGTTTCTCGCTGCTCGTTCCTGCTTTTCAGATCGTCTGCCTTGATTATTGACCAAATAAGTTTTATTCTTAATAATCACGTTTCTTATAAAGAAAAAAAATGACATACATATTTTTTTTAAATATTTACGTAAGCATCACTCTGACGCGAACAACATCTCAATATCGCTACTGGTTAGATAGATATCATGGGTTGATGGAAAACAAATTTTGTTCTTTTTCACCCTTTTGGGTGTAGAATTTCGAAATATTTTTAATTTACATCTTAGACATTTGTTTAAGTATCCAACTGAAGTGTAAATCACATCGCTAGCCCGTTCAGTCGAATCGAAATCGATCATTCACTAAAAATAACACATATCACCCCTGCACAGTATTGAGATATCAAATTTAGAAAAATCTGAAAACCGTTTTCTGATAATTTCTGTAATCATCATCCTGAAGGAAAAATTAATTGTATATCACGGCGGGTTAGATAGATATCGAGGATTTATCTAAAACACGTTCAAGGTCTTTTCACCACTTAAGAGAGTAAGTTTCGAAAAACCCTTGAATCACGTTTTAGAATACTTTATTGGTATCTCGTGGACGTAAGAAACACAACATTAGCTCGCTGGGTTCAAGATATATCAGCGATTAATTGAAAACGCTTTTCACCACTTTTCACCCCTTTTCACGTCCTTAGGTGGCGAATTTAAAAATTCCTGAAATTACTTTTTAGGTATTTGAGTAAGCATCAATCCTAAACAAAAATCACGTCGCTACATAAAAAACTATTGGATCAATATATATCGAATGTGAGTCGAAAACTCATATTACCCCTTTTTTAACCAGTTTAGGGCCGAATTCAGACACATTTTGCCCCTCTTTACTGCCTGGGGTTCTAATTTAAAAAAACCTAAAACTATTTTTGGGTATTTACGTAACCTATATTTTGAAGTGAATATCAACTCTTTATCATTCAGGGTTCGATAGATATCGATAGTTGATTGGAAACACATTTAAGGCCTTTTCAGCCCCTTAAATGTTGAACTTCGAAAAATCCTTAAATTGGCTAATATGCATTTTTACGAGTGTCCTATTAAAGTAAAAATCACGATGATTGGCCGTCGGGTTCGAACTCTATTGACGCGTCTTCGGAAACACATTTCACCCCTTTTCACCCCCTTAGAGGTCGAATTTCGAAAAATCCCTTCTTAGTGCTCGCCTACGACCTGAAGGGAACCCCCACAAAAATTTCACGATTCTAGGTATAGTGGTTTGGGCTGCAGTTTGATATGTCAGTCAGTCAGTCAGTCAGTCAATCAGTCAGCGTTCATTTTTATGTATAGAGATTAAGTGTCCTGACACACTCACTCACTCATCAACCGACAGCCCAAACTGCTGGACCTCGACCCATGAAATTTTGAGGGAAGCTTCCACTTGCTCCGTAGGCACCCACTACGAAAGGATTTTTCGAAATTCGATAATTAAGGGGGTGAAAAGCCGTAAAATGTGTTTTTCATTAATTTGTGATTTCTCCTGAACCATTTCAGATAGTGTGGAGATTTTTTTTTAATGATACTTAAGTAAATATCTAAAAATTATTTTTACAATTTTTCAAAATTCGTCCTTGATAGCTCCTGTTTGTGACGTTGCAATGTAAATAATATTTGTTGTAAGTTTGTACATGTTCGGAACTGGTCTCCCGACTGCCATGTTGGTACTACTCTGTACATATTGTGCTTCGTACTAATGTGGGTTTGAACTTGGCGCCTATCCGCCATACTGTAAGGAAGGCAGTGCAAATCAAGATGGCGCGGTGAGAAGGTTACTCTGTG
>PNEQ01121506.1:0-10853 GCA_003012365.1 Medauroidea extradentata | reverse complement strand
CTCCCCCTTATATACCCCACCCTCCTTCTTCTCGAATTATCTCGGCGGGTCTCTGTTCTCCAACCTCCTGGAAAGATGTCGCTTCAAAGTCACGCACCACCCCGAGAGATAAAGAGGGAACAGGATCATTCCAGATCACGATATTTTCCCTCGGTTACCCGATACTGGGTGCAGGTGGTTATCATGGAGTAATACAATCCATGCGGCACCCGAGGAGGTCTATTAGCGCTGCCGCCACTGTATTGTATTTCGCCGCCCTGTCCGACAGCCACGGCGCCAAGGAGTGGGTGGGAAGAGGGGTGTCCTAGCTCCACCACCACAGTATCGTACTACCCCGCCCTGCCAGTCTCGGCTCGCAACAATATATATATATAATATAGATGTGCGCATGTGTATACATATAATATTTATATATATATATATAAATTTATAATTTTTAAAATTCATATATATATATATATACATCTATATATGTATAGTAAGTTAATACAAAGGCATGCATATTTTATATATCTATACTGGCATTTAACCACACATTATAAAATATGTGTAAAATTATTCTATTATTATTTATTTATTTATACTTAACTCTGTTCATGTGTGCTAATGTAATGCAGTCCAAAACAACGAACTACATCACACTAGTTCAAACTGTTTAGTTGCAGAGGTTTTGAAATAAATCTTAAAGTACGCTCTTGTGCAGACATAAGAATGTCGCAAAAGAACGGTGTTCGACCTCGAAATGTTTTCAGTATATTTTAGAATGATATTAACTGAATTATGTTTTTGTTTTTTTCATCCAACATCCATTAAACTATTCACTGAAATAAAAATTTGTCTGTAATAGGACATTCACGCAGAAATTATATATGTTGAAACAACGGAAACAAAATAAACCTTTTGTCTTTTATTAAATTTTGAATAGAAACCAAACTTATGAACAAATTTAAAAGTTTTAAAAGCAGTGTAATAAATCAGGCTAATTTCATCGAAATGAATTTTTTTTTTCTTTTAGATATTAAAATTTCCTTTAGAATTTTGGTGTAGAAACTAGAAACCTATAATCGCTTTACAGAAACTTACGAAATTAATCTGAATTATTATGGAATAGAGGACTTTATTACGATGAAGTAACTTTTATATATTTTACATTTTAAATGTTCGTTAACTGTGTACAAGGGTTTAAAGCGTAAATTTAACGCGTATAAATATTGTACTTAATATGAACTGATCAACGGACAAAGAAGTTAAGTGTTTATGATATTGCACATAGGAGCAAAATATTTCTCAGTAATGACTCAATTTAGCTATAGTATATTGAAATTCTATAACACTGGTGTCAATAACATAAAAATTGACAAATTTAATATAACACATTATAAAACATGGGATTCCAGAACTATAACTAATAAGAAATATTAGTACAGGGTATTTTTTTTTTGTTTTAAATTTTGACATACAAACACACATACGTGATTCGTATTTTAGATGTTCGTGTGACCAAATTTTACAAAGGAGATTCCTGTCGTAAAAAGAAGATATCAGCTTCGTAACTTACGTGCTCAAAATCGAAGCCCTTAAATGTGACGTCCTAGAAGCATATTTTGAAGGATAAACATACAATTATGTTTTTATTGCAAATGCCACCCACTGCAATAAAGAATGTTGACGTTACAAGCGAAATGTACATTTAGATCTAAGTACGAAACACACATTTACACTACCGTTCAAAATAATTGACGAAATTGTTTTAGTAAATGTGACTAAATAAAAAATCAACAATTCAGTTACCGAAATAGATTAAGGTATGTTATATTGGCGATGTGAGTGTGTAGTCAGAAAAACAGCGATGTTACAGCGATTTTTAACTGTCACGAGTTCAATATAAAGCGAGGAAGAAAAGGTTGTTATATACAACAACCATCTAAAGTCGAATTCATTTCTATTTACCCTTGCGATGTTGTGTCTTTAAAATCGCGAAATTTAATAAAATTAAAACCAATAAAAGGATTTTTCTTTTGGAATTTGTGGAGCGTATTAAGTATACATACTGTCAATAAAAATAGTTTGCCGACTTTTGTGCATTCACTATATTTAAGTATCTTGGAATAAGGAAAAATTCTGTAAACAGGAAAATTTATCTTATGAAGGAAATTGTTTATGGTGATTTTAAACACAATTATTTTACGTACTCTTATGCTGCAAATAAATGTATCCCTAATAAAATGCATTTCTTATCACCTACACCTCTGCCATAAGTTTCTCATGTTGTCATATTTTTACAGTTATATGAAACCATGTTAAATAAATAAGTGTATATAACCATCTAAAATCCATACGAATTTATTTGTTTTAGCGTTTGTGAAAGCCAAAAATTTACCCTAGGCCATTTGGACTGTAAGAACGGTCAGAATGTCGCCGAAGGAAATTTTAACAAAACTTAATTCAACGACGAAATTTAAAGAAGTTAGAATTTTAAGTCAAAGCAGAGTTTCGAAAAATTACTCTCATAAAAAAACCTGTTCCAAGCCAAACCATTTTGAAGAATTCAACAAATTCAGGAGTAGTAATCCTAGTAAACTTACGGTAGTTACTCAAATGTCAATAAATCAAAACAGCTCAGCGTTTTCCTGATGATATTTTCATTCAGAATTTCTATGAGTCAATCGGATGTATGGCTGAAAATATAATATCAATGAATCTGCATATTACATTCCTTATCTAATTACATTTGGCAAGCAAAATTTTACAGAACATAACTTCACAATTGTAGCATTAATCTATGTGATAAGTGAATGCATTTAAAACTAACTATAAAATGTGACACTATAGGCAGTTGAACACTAGATAGTGTTAACACAAACACGCTGGTCACTATGCCGTTTGTTGGCACATGCTCATTTGCTTGTTAATTTTTGTCTAGTTCGCCTATTTGTAGTGAGATATATATATATATATATATATATATATATATATATATATATATATATATATATATATATGAATTTTTTGGCAAATCTACTCTACCCCAGGACTGTTTATCTATTTAAACTTCTGTGGAAATATGATAGCAGTTAACTGCTTAATATTTTGTAAAGAATTTTTCAGGCAGATATTTATGTGCAGTTAATGGATCATTATGTAATTATTGAACAATTCTTGTGTAATACTTCTGACCTAATTTAACTATGACCTGATCTCATTTGTCTACATATGAATCAAACAAATTTTTATTGGCAAAATTTTAGTTAAAACTATCATGTTTTGATTATTAAAACACGTATGTGTTTTAAAATATTATGTTAGGAATTACTGTTCGGTACTATCGCAATACTATTTTAGTGAAACACTATTTTGGTAACGTCAAGTAGCTACGACTCTATGCCGGCCTATAACCTCAAGGTCATGGCCATAAAGGGCCATGTCTGGACACTTGGAGTTGAAAACTGACCCTCGTATGATTGATTGACGCCACTGGCACTCTGGTGTTGTTTTAATGTTGTGTAAATGGATCTACAAGGAGCAAGCACGCGTTGGAACTGCTAAGAGAACTGCTAGTACGACGCTGCATTGCAATCTTAAAACAACACTTCATTACTAGTGGCGCAATCAGTCATAACGGGGTCAACTCAATAGCATTGTCAGATAGGATACTGTCGAGGCTTGTAATTCTAAGACCATGCTCTAGGCATTTCTTTGTCTCGACCTTGTTGTTTCTTACACATCATGGCGTGAGCATTAGCCGACCGAATCTTTAATAATTTCTTTGTTTGTTTACCTAATTTGTGGAGTTCAGAAAGTAAGAGAATTCTCATTCACAAGCATAACCTTTGAAAGTTGCACTTACTACACAAATATTAATTACACAATTATTTAAAGAAACACTATTTTCTGTGCTTACGTTAAGAATCACATACCTGTTAGTAGTATGACAACGTTTACTCACACCGTTTTTAACTACTGTAAATATATTTTAATCAAGTATGTTAAAGATACGTCGACATGAACAGTTATTTATTAAATAAATGTATAATTCTGTAAGCCATTATATTTTATTTGGAAACATAGGCCTAATTATCTCATATTGGTTAGAAACATTTCAACTGATACTTTAACCAGCGTGCTACCTACACATGTAGGCTACTATAAAGTAGTGAAGTTATAGAAATGTGTGTCAAGAATGGGCGCGTTTTTGTTACAGGAAGAGCATAGTCATGGCCAGCTTCTTCACACTCATGTGGACTGTGTCGCTCCTGATACTTACTGCAACACAACAATCCTGTGGAGAGGAGCAAGACTTTGTAAGAACTTATTATATTTCAGCTGCACATTTGCAATTAGTAAGCTGTGACGTAGTAGTGTGTTTACTTACATGAATACGGGTTCTATGCCCACTTCACTGTAGTATATTCGTACAGTAACTTTATAAGATTATAGTTTAATAATTTTAGTGAATTTAATTGAAAAATTAGTTATTATATTATTTAATCATCTAAATACTGAGTGAACGTTCACTACCTCACATATACCCAAAATAATTTACAATATGCGTCTAGAAATTTTGCGTGGGATGCTGGTAACTTAAACGTATATTTTCTTTACATATTAGCTTGACTTAATTACGTGATCATTTGTTTTGAAATTTATATGTAACATCCACAAATATATTAACATTAATTTGTATGAAAATTAGGTGTTTGGTACTCACGTATATTTATATTATGAACTTTAGAACAGTAATTTAATAAAATAATTCTATGTAAGTATTATGCAAGTGTATGCAGCATATAGGGTGAGTCGGCAGGAAAGGTACATGCTTTGAGGGGTGATAGTACTGGTAATTCTGAACAAAATGTTTTTGATAAACATATGCCTATTTCTTAACCGTTTAAGAGAAACTGAATGACAACAACAAGGAACGGTAAATGTGCAAGTGACGGTAAATCTCGATACTGCTATCATATGTTTTGTTTAATTGTATACGTTTCCTCACCAAACATGTTCAAACACTCCTTCCACCAAATTCAATGCATTTTGCTGCTCTGATAGACAGCTGCTGTGGTGCTGATCTGATATTGCTTTACTCGAGCACAATCATGGTAAATACTTGCGAGATGTTCTTCTCTTGTGTCCATCCTGCGCATGTAGACTTCGCTTTTAAGCTAACACTCCCCCCCAAACAGTAATCCAATGGGGTAAAATCAGGTTACCTCGGTGGCCAAGCAATGTTTCCATGGCGACCGGTCCAACGCCCGGGATAAGTTTCGTTGAGGTACTGTGTCACTGGCCGTACAGAATGTGCAGGAACTCCGTCTAGCTACAAGTACATACGAGATATTGTTGCCAAAAAGATATCCTCTAAGTGTTTTGGTAACACGTTTTGAAGAAAATCAAGAAACCGAACTCCATTAAGACGATATTCTAAAACTACTGGACCGATCAGTTGGTCATCAATATTACCGCACCACACGTTAACTGAGAAACGTTGAATTCCTTTCTACAGTACGGTGCAGATTTTCGTCTGCCCATACATGAGAGTGGCGTGTGTTGTTGATTCCGCTGCGGGTAAATGTTGACTCATCAGTGTACAGAATACGTGGAATTAATCGATCATTGGATTGAACCACTGACAGGATTCTTGCCGGTGGACATTATCTCCTTCATGCAGATGTTGTACACTCTGCCGATGATACGGATACAGTCCCTGCTCACGTACTGGGCGTATCACTCTTGTTTGTGGAATATGAAGTTGAGCAGCCATTCATCTCGAGCTAGTTGTTGGGCTGCGTTCTAGTACCCGAAGAATGTTCTCAACTTCATTAAGAGCTTGTTGTACGGGACGTTCAGATACAATATTTACGCTGGGAAGCGTACCACGGTCACGCAATCCTGCAAACATCCTGCTAAACAACCTGCTATCTGGAACTCAGAGATTAGGAAATCGG
Organism: Medauroidea extradentata; assembly: GCA_003012365.1. NCBI lineage: Eukaryota > Metazoa > Arthropoda > Insecta > Phasmatodea > Phasmatidae > Medauroidea > Medauroidea extradentata. The sequence continues at coordinate 4,908 of PNEQ01121506.1, read as the reverse complement.
CGTTCGTACTCACGAACAGCGGTTCTGAAATTCCCATCGTTGAACCCGTAGGTAAACATCATGTCAGCATACTCTGCATGTGTGAAGACCTGTGGCATTTTTAAATACACTGAACTGTATTCACTGTACACGTAACAACACTGTAGTTCCCAATACTAGGGCAAGCACTGTAGGACTGAGACTGATGTAAACAACTGCACCATGCTTAGAGCGTCACCGTGTGAAAATGTAGAAAATAATACGTATATGTATATATAAAGCAAATTAGTTATACGCAATTTAAGTAAGAATTCAGAGGTGAATATTTATATCAACAATATTGTCCCAATTATTGAAGTGTCTAAAGGCGAAACTATAATCAGTGATGTATATAATGTTGAAAACCAGTAAGTGGTAGGAAGTATGTTCCTTGTCGTGATGTTTCTGAATAGATAGTTGGTAAATGTATTATCCTCCATCATTGACGTAGCTTCTCGTATCACTCGAACGTATATCTGGCTACATCTATGTTATAACTCATCGCCTACAAGACTTACTCATGTGATAACTGTAGTACTGTATATGCCAATAAACAAGGATTAAACATTCACGTCAGAAACTGTACTTAAAAAATAACTACAACACAGGTGACTGTAGAATATGTTTATTGAGATACGATTATTTTGTATTTTTTCTTCATGACTGAAATAAAATCGAAATCTACCAGCCAATAGACTCCTGAGTTGGTTCTTTCTCGTATAATATTTAATTACTCTGGAGAAACGTAGTGACACTAGAGTGTTTTATGTAGAAAAGAAGTAAGATGGAAGTTATTTTCGGTAAGATTTAGTTTAATTACACGTTCGCATAAGACTACACTGTACATGATGGGATTATAACTGAAATACGAAAATGCCAAGCAAGCAGTGTTAAGAAGTTACGTGTGGGACTCAGTTTTGAACGTAAAAATAATGAAAATTTTACTGATAAATATGACTGCAACTGGTTTATTACAATCAATATGTTACAAAATGTACAAGTTTAAAGCTTTAGGTTTGACAAAGGTAGTGGTGACTAGCTGAATTTTTTTTTACTATTCTTCTTGGTCTTTAAGCTGGTTCTCATGATAGAATCTACCATGTTTTGCCAGTGATAAGTATTAATAGTATAGGTATAATGGACGTACCTGCAATTTTATTTTACATAAATATAAATTACAGATGAACATTAAGTTTATTCGAGAGTATATTATCATTATGTGCGTATGCTGAAAACTAATGGAGCCTGCATGGTTATGAAATTAAATGGCGCAGATAACTTTCATCACAGAGCACCATATTTGATACCGTCTAATAAGATTCAGTTCTGTAGGTAGCAACCTGCTCGCTCACGAAGGTAACGACTCAAATAAACGTATTAAGTCTTGCTGTTAAGTTACATTCACAAACATTTTGAGCATTTTTTTACCTATTCTGTAAGGGATTATGAATTTAGTACAGAATTTTCTGAAAATCATAAGGGCTGCGTGGTCTGGAGGGCTGTATTACTGGTACAACATGACTGTTAGTCTTTATGAAATATTAAGAAATAACACTAACTTAATTGTATGTAAGCTGTCAAGGGAAGAATGTAAGGAGATATGATGGTATAAACGGATGGAATTAACGATTTTATTTTTGGCTTGGTAATGTGTCATTTTAATGTGGTTTAGTAGAACTACATACCTGTAATAGTAATTTGGATTAGATAGTACCAGGGACGTTTATCATTGCTAGAAGTATATTTCTTTATTACTTATGTCGTTTTCGGGGTGCGCGCGTAAAGTTGATATCAAATACGAACATACATACTTTCGTGTGTGTCTGTGTGTGAGTGATCATGTATTAACTTGCTCTGTTGAAACGTGTGTGTGTGTGTGTGTTTGTGTGTAGATATGTACGAGTATGAACTTGTTCTCTTGGGTATGTAAATGTGTGAAGTTATATTCGTGTATGAACTTCTTCTGCATTTGAGTTTGTGTGTGAGTATAATAAAAGTCTGTATGGCCGAGCTAATATAGGACAGAAGATATTATGGTTAGAAAGTATTATCTTTGAAGATTAGTATTGGGTACCCACGTATAGTATGGTGTATATAGTAGTATATTTACGAATATGTTAGATTTGATTAATAAAATTAATTTCTTTTTTAATATAAGCAAAAACATTTTAGCATTTTATGTATAATTAGATATTATCAGAGTATTTATGAATGATAGCGTCTTTCAGGATGTTGGCAATAGGAGATAATGTTGATGTGCACGAGCAAAAATTATTTGTGTACCTTAACTGACATAAGTGACTGATCGGACCTTTACAATATATTATATGTTCGTTACTCTATGATTGAGTGCCTTGACAGCATTCGATTTTACTTAGTGGAATGATTCTAAGTCATGGAATGTTGAGTATTATGGAACAATACCATTACCGTTACTTATATAAAAAGCTAGTGATGTACATTAAGTGCGTTTGTCTAGTCATGACAGGAATTCAGGTACAAAATGGTTAAGTTCATAGTAATTATGTGACTTTGGAAATAAATGGTCAAATGTTACATGGAGATTGGTTTAGTTTGTGGTATATTTAATTGGTTTTTACATATGTTTCAATAGTATGTTCCAATGGTGTCTTGTGTGTATTACCTGACGGAGTAATACGTCTGGTGTAGTACAAGTGAGTAATGAAGGTGCATTTGTCTAGATGAATATTGGTTTTGTTTGATGGAAGAGTACGATATGTATGTAGGTTTGTACGACTTAGACAACTTTAGCGAACAATTAATATCAGCTATGTTTTGACTGACATGTATGAACTGAAGATGATACCACGTACAGCATGTGTCAGCTATTGTTATTTGGTGTAACAGGGACATTATTTGGTTGTGTTAAGTTACATGATTGAACAGTTCATTTCATGTGTTCATGCAGTACGGTTGTTCGATTTGATATTTTAAATATGTGTTGATATTTACTTAACGTACAGTATCGAATAGTTTACTATGTGATCTGCGTCGGTTAGTTAATGAGAGCTGAGATAATACTGAAACTTATGTAATGTATTGGTGATAAAGTGCTTTCAGAAGTATGGCTTTTTTATGCATATAAGTCTAAAATGATAAGCTTTGACCTATCTTGATAATTTAGTAGGTAGTTTGTACAACGAATACTCCAAGTGTCGCTGGGTTATGGTGTTTGGTAGCGCTTTACGGTAGGATATATAGTATGTAATATTAGACTGATAGGTCTAGATGGTTACGGAAAATATTGAACGCGATTCTGTACGCAAGTATTGAGCCAAAGTGTACTGATATCTGCATGGAATGTATGTTAGTTCGACATGATATCGAGCAGGAAGTTAACTATGGATGAGTTCTTTAACGCTTCGTATTTTTTATTGTTGTCCGTCTCCAATATCGGAACAGGAGTTAAAGGTGAATATGTAGGTAGTAAAAATAATTATGAATAACAATGCCAATTATAAAGTAGAAGGTAAGTTAAAAACAAAAGTGTTGAACTAGTGATTAAGAAAAGACATTGCAGATGGAAAATTTATTATGCAGTATGAAACACAACTGTTTCGTATGAGTGGACTAAGTGTGCGACAATCATCTTTACACAGACATGGCTTTTGTTGAATTTGAAGACAAGTTAGCTAGAAAGACATGTTAGCTAGAAAGACAAGTTCGGATTCCTAGTGTTGCCAAAAGACTGATCCCAACGTACGTGACGGGACAGAAAGCTTTGATCAGTTTATCGTATGTGCTCAACCATGAGTCGTTTTAAGCTTAATTTTTTTATACTGCATTAAACATGTATTTTTTCCTAGATGGATATAGGTTCGAGCCTCCGTGGACGCATCAGAAAAAAAATACACGCTCCTTGTTCAGAATTTAAAAATAAATTCAACAGTGCGTGTGTTTTACATATCGAAGCAGCCGTTTGCAAAATATAGACTTGTAAAGTCAAAAAGTTAAAGTTTTAATATTCTCCACTACTAGCTGGCTGAAGCTCTGCGAGTGTCTCGACACATCCACGCCTCCCACCCATTCATAACAGTCCAGGAATCTAAGATCATTTGAGGCCTAAACCTCAAAAAAATTTGTCCAAAGCTGAATTTTGGCACACTTGTCCATTTAAATATGCTTAACAACATATCAAAAGTTTACCGCTCAAAACCGTGTGCGTCACATCGAAAACATGCAACAAAGTCATAAGTCACAAGTTTGTGCAGAGTTCTACAAAAATGGTGCTGCCAGGCGTAACTCTTAACGTACAGTTTATACAAACAGATCAAAATAATCTAAAAAGAACCGTCTACATATGCATTTAAAGAAACGTCGTGAAATATCATGTTAACCTTATACTGTACAAGAATAAATTTTAAGAATGTATAATTTTTTACAGTTATGTAAATTAGTTTACTTTTTTAGGCAAAAGTCAAACCTCTACGAGAAAAACATCCCAGTATGTTTTGTTCCTTGTTTTTTTAGCTTTATATTGGTATATTTTTGAGTGGTCTAACGTATTCCGTTGGAACACGAGAGCTGTCGGAGCGCAGTAGCGTACTACGCTCGACGCGGCAGCCAGGTGGTTGGGTGACGGCGGCGTAGGGTGACTGGGTTTCCCGGAGTTCCTAACGACTACGGTTACTGGCCTGTCGCATTTGTCACACAGTTTCAACCGCTTAGTGTTGCTTCTCGGAGTTTTGTGACAGTTCGCTATAGCTTCGGGCTTCTGTGGGTCACCGAACCCGTAGTTCTCCGCGAATAACTGTACATTGTCCGTCGGTCATGTAATAGGGAGTGAGTGCATCGCACAATATAACATGAGATACGTATTTTACATCTCGCTCTGTAAAGAACATAGTTAATTCATGAGTGTGCGTGTTT
>PNEQ01121505.1:0-10852 GCA_003012365.1 Medauroidea extradentata | reverse complement strand
GAGGGCTGTAATACACTGCAGAGTCGAGGGCTGTAATACACTGCAGAGTCGAGGGCTGTAATACACTGCAGAGTCGAGGGCGGGCTTATAAATACATCTTGCCTTCGCTACAGCAGTCTAATTCTCCACCACGCTCAGAACAGAAGTCACATCGCCAAGAGTATATTTACAAGAAAGTGACCACGCACAACAAAATATTTTTGTAATTAAAAAAAAGTGTTAGGCCTAAATTTACTAAACTTATTTGCACTCCGAATCTGAAACAAAATCACTATTGTTTCTTAAACATTTATTTAATTTGCGTTTGTAATATTACTACAGTAAGCGTTCCATTGCAGTAAGTCAGTTGGTTTTCATTACTTCTCTTTACCGTAACATTCCATTGGTGACTTTTCTATGGTATTTCACAAAAACCTACAATTTAATTTCTTTCACGCAAACTTTGGTCAACTCGTACAAATGTAAAAAAATAAATATTTTTCTTTCGAGCGTCTAGAAGTTCACTCTTGCAAACTCCGATAACTGTGAGATTTAATATTCTGTTTACAAAATTAAACAGCCGCACCTTACCTATGACAAACTGAAGTGTCCAATTAAAGCGCGTAACAATTCTTATATTATTTGTGTACAGACAACATGTAGACATGTGGAAATATTTGCGTGTAAATCTCTTAGCAGAAACGATTTGCACAGTGACGTAAATACAGAAGCCTGCAGAAGTAACTTTGTCGGAAGCATTCCGATCAATCCATGCGTTCTAAACTGAATACATTTTGGTTACACAGCCTTAAGTGCTACATGTTGTGCACATAAGTTAAAAACACACAGTACACAATATAGTAGGGTTGTGGTGTTACACAGAAAAAAAGCCATAACAATTTCGTTGTTGTTTGAATGTTTTCTTTTTAATCATGTTCAGTTTCATCTAAGGGCGCGGTCTACCACAATTTTCATCCATGTTTTTTATGTTTATATTTGAACCAGTTGTTATTTTTTTTTTGTTTTAGACACAAAATGTGACTAAATTTTTCTCTAATAAATTTTTTTATCTCTCAAATTTTGCGCAATGGCTCGTTTAAATACAAAACAATTTTTACATTGTTTTTATGTACGTCACATTGTATAGCCTGCGAAGTCTTTATCTACAGTGAATTTTTTCAGTTTGGTATGTCAGTTGGTGTAAGCGTAGTCTTTAAAACAGAAACGCACAAATTTTGAATTTAACAAGTCATTACGCCAAAACTATGAGAGAAAAAAAAAAGATACAAGTTTAGTCACGGTTTGTGTCTTAAATAAGAAAAAAAATAGGTACAAAGGAAAAAAATAAATATATGGTGAAAAAAATGCGGTAGACCGTGCCCTTAACACCGTACAGGTGTTCTGAATTATGTTTGACAACTTGATGTTGGATTTTCACTGAAGTAAAGTATTTACAGCATATTTAATAAGCGAACAATCGATATCTAACAAAATCAGCTTTAACTTACGGTTTTGTTAAGTCGTGAATTCCTTAACCTAAGAAAGTCGCGTCAACCAGTTACGTCTAACTAAATATAGAGCTATGGTGCAGCCTGTTTAGTATTTCACAATGCATTTAATTTGTTACATATTACTTAAATTAATCTTCAGTGTATCGAAACAATCACTGGAGAACATTAAGTACTTTTACTTTTGTATGTTGACAGTACTGCTGCGCCACAGCAAGGTGGCTACGCTGTTAAACATGAAACTCGTATTAGGTTGGGCAGGGGTTCTTCTACCTGTGAGATTCCTTTAACTGAAGTTCTTCATATTTTTATAAAAATTCTTCAGGCGGGAGCTGGGATGGTTGTTTACTATATGATATACCCACTTAAATTCCTATTATGGATTTTCTGAATCACTATAACTGTCTGTACGGACCATAATGCCTACTATACGTCACACCTTGCAAACCTGCTTATTTGAAAGTTACACTGAAAAAAAAACCAGTTGTTGGTATGGAAAAATAATGCACATGGAAATAAATGATTTCCTGTACCCTCCATAAATTTGTTTTTTCTCACAACACTATTTACAGCCAAGTATTACAGTAATTTAATTCCCCCCTCTCCCCAAGTTTCTGCACAAATGTAAAGAACTTTGTGAGCTGTAAAAGGGGCAAATAGGATCACAATTAGTAACAAATTTCTATCTCATACTTTTCCCGTACATACAATTATATTTCAATGAAACTATTGTATGTAAAATGTTTTGACCTGCCTATTTAAAATGTATTTTAAAAAAGAGTTTATAAAGAAAATTTTTCTCCATAATTGTGTTCCTAATCCTCCAGAAATCCTATTCATCCATTTTAACGGCACTGTTCCTAAATCGTAATATTTAAAGGAAAAACTAATTGGATATATTTGGTTGTTAAACAGCGTTTCATTGACAGTCTGATTGTGGTGATATACATTTGAAGTAGAAATTTCATAGGTTAATCCAACATTGCAGAAATGAGAAATTTTTTGCATGATATTACCGTTTTATGACTTTCAGTCGCGTGCAAATACATCAGATTGGAAATAAAACGCTCTGTAAAAGTTGATGTTTCTGGTGTCGATTAGCGTCGGGAAAACTTGCAGAATTGCCTGAAATTATCTTTTCTGCTGTTATTTAATTTCATAGACCATAATACTAACTCATGCACCATACTGTGGTTTTACGTTTAAAGAGTTATTAGAATCAATAATATGTATTATTATCTGTAACCGCGTGATAGACTTAATAAAGCAAATCTTAAAATAGATACGAAATATTGGAATGCATGTAACCAATTCAACTTAAAAATCACGTTACAGTCATTTAGAGCAAAACTTAATTCGTCGTTATTAAATCAGTAATCACCTATGGATGACTGTATGGCCTCGGATGTCTACAAAGGTGCGTGATAAAGTATTCCCGCTGGTTAATAATTAGCTTATAAATATTTATTACATTTACATATTTAATAACTATATGTTACCAGCCAGTATGTCCTACAACCAATAATATCTATGAACGATTCGTGTAATGGGTTTGTATTAAGAGCATAACGTCATTGCGGGCGAATGTTGCCGTATTGCAGAAAAACCCAATAAAATAAAAAAAGATGGGTAGCCAATAAGCTGTAGTCAACAAACATAAAACGAACAGATAATTCCTAAAATGAATGTAGCCGTATCCCAGAAGACGACACAAGGACAAGAACAGATATAAACAACACAAAATTAATTCCTAAGTGGAATTTATGGTCGACTGGAGAAGGACGATACAAAAACAACAAAATACAGACGAAAAACAATAAAAACCAACAAAAATGTGGTGTACGAAATAGTCACCAAATGGATGGAATCCATTCGTGTCTCTTGTCATATGTGTCGTCGTCGTCATCGTCCATCCACATAACATTTGGTAGCTGGTAACATGATACTTATTTGTCTTCAATTTCATTTAACTACCATAAAATATGATGTAAGTTTTTCCTTTTGTGTACTTTTTTAAATTGTTACGCATGACGTTTATCAATAACGCAAACACATTTTAAATTTGCTATTTATTTAGTAACATGACAATTAATTAAAACGTTAACAACAGAAACACGAGAGTAACCAGCAAACGTGAAACACATATGATTTAGGGAATTAATAAGTGTAACCTAACAAATGAACACAAATAGGAGTTTTGAGTTGTGCTACACCAAATAATCAACCGTGCGCTTTACATAGAAAGTGTTGAACATTCAACAGAAGAATTCATTAACAGCGAATATAATTATTATGTATTATAAGTTTATAATTTTGCAGATCCACGGCAGAAATTTGATTTCAACGGCTATTTTTGGGGAATAGTTCACATATTTCTCTTTAGTGAAAAGTGCGTTGATTCAGATATAAAATATATTTGTGTATTCTTTATTGAACACATCTGACTTTATTTTTAATTTTTTTTCTCGCAAAATAAGATACTGGGAATATTTTTTTCGGAAAGTCACTACTCTTATTTAAGCACAAACAAAGGCTTTGTGAAAATACCTTTTCTATAAATTTTACTATCATTTAAAGTTTTGTAGCGTTATTTTGATGACATGAAATTGTACATGTGTTAACTGAAGTGAAGATAATTGCTCGCAATGACAAAATTCGAACTAAAAATTCCAATGACATGCCTTAACTTTGTGTAACTTTAACGTTACCTAAGCAATGAAACTGAACACACATAATATCGTTGTCTATTTGATGTGCTGTATTCGTAGTTTTTTTTATTTTAAGGAATTATATTGTTTGTTCTTGTCTACGTGTATTGCTTATATATTACAGCATTAAAGTATAAAAATCTTAATATTGGTTTAATGTTGGCTCCGCTACTCATTCTGATTTACTACCCAAATATGCACATTAACTTATTATATTGTAAATCTAAAGTTACTACAGCAAAGAAAAATAAGCAAAGCTTTCTCAGTTTTAAGGCTACCTACATTTGGTTAAGAAAACCTACAAACATGGCGTAAACACTAAAGAATGATTTACAATCATAAGCGTGATTTAAGGCCGTAATTTGTGGTATGATTTAAAATATGCCACTGTCATTTTAGGAGAGCACTGCTTGATGCTACGAAAGCATATAGCTAGTGAGTACCACTTGGTTATGGTAACTTGCATTGTATAAAAAGTTTGGCAAATGTTTACAAACTGACCAATGCGTCAATATTCCATGTTTATTAGATATATAAACGACATTTTACACAGAATGAGGAAATATTTACGGTTGTTGAAATGTTGCATTAATTTATCGCACCGTTTATAATGGCCTCGCTGTCTACTATATGCTAAAACTTGCTTTCATATTACATGTAGAAATGTTTACCAAAATTATCTGCAACTATAGAAAGACAATTAGGATTAGTAAAATATACATTTATAACTGCTTGTCTGAATATTTTCAGGTGTTATTGCCTAACGGTTTGCGAGATTTAGTTCAACTAAGTCATTTATTGTTTGGTGAAAATATAATTTTTAAAAAATTAACGGTCACCCTAAAAAAGTACACCATAGTAAAAATCTTTTACAACATCTTTTTAATTAGTTCTGTTGCAAGGAAAATGTTTCAGTACAGCATATAGGATTAATTACAAAATAAATAAATACAAATCTTGAGCTGTAATATTTGTGAAAAAGTAAAATTAAAATTTAAATAAGAATATAATCTTAAAAGAAAAAAAAAATTATTTTCGAAGTCATTTTGATAGAAACATTTAAGTAATACAAAACATGTTGTTTTCATGTCCTTCATTGCTATACCTATAGTATGGTCCTGAACTACAGGTACAAACGCAGGGAGGTGATTCCTTACGGAAAATTAAGTAGGACAAATGCAGGAGACTTTAGGCCTATGTGTAATATTGTAAGAGTAAAGAGCCACAGAATATCAAATTTGAAAACCGTATTTATTTTAAAAATATCGGAAACAGAATTATGTAAAACGACAATACTCTGAACATTATTTGTGTTATAACAGTCTTCAAACCCACATCAAATGCTGGTTGATACCTTCAGCTATTACTAAAAGAACAGGGATGGCCACCCTCTAAATGGACTAAATGTTTGTACCATCGGGATAGTGGAACATTTGACGATGTTTTATTGCGTAATGCGAGCTTTGTAATAAAAATGGTCCTCTTATTGCAACTGTCTAGGGCTCATAGTTTTCGTGAAAAATGCACGCGAAGCTTTGGCTGAAGCGATAGAGTACCAGGAGAGCATAGGCAATACAGCATACATTGTGTTTGGAAGTGCTCAATTGCTATTTCCAAAATGGGTTAGAAAACGTTACATACGGAAAATATCGTACAGTAACTTGTAAGGGAGGTATCCACCCTTACGAAGCGATAAGACAATAAGAAAGGTATTGTGAATTATTACATTGATCGTAAGTATTTGCACAGCAACTATTGTGGTGTACAACTTCGAGAAAAACGAGAGGTTGGTACGGTCCTACCAATGTGTGTGTAACATGTAGGTATTTTGTATTGCTTTTCAAAGATTTAATACAAATGCATAATACAAGTCACCTTCACGCAACATGTTTATGTGAACTATTGAGAAGAAACACATGTGAAAGTGCAATTTATTGCCCGCCAGGTATTCAACCAGCGTTGCAAAGGTAATCATACGACCATAATTTATTTGCTGTATGTGAATGCGGGTTACACGATAGGACAGAATCATGTTTACAGTAACGTGTACAGTATGTGCACATTCCTCCATTATTGTCAACGAGTGAGGTGGTGCAAGTATATCACGTTGCAGGAATCTACGGGTTCGATTCCCGATTCCACCCATTCTTGTTCCTGTTTCCCATGGTTTCCCGAAATCACTCCAGGCGAACGATGGGTTGAATCCCTTGATATTGGTCATGGCCGAATCCTTTACCGTTTCTCTGACATTGTTCAGTTCTTTGTGTTACTCTATCTAATGACCTTAGCTGCTGATAAGATGTTAGGCCTCCGTTCTCTCCCGTCCCTCAGCCATAGCAGTTGGTACGGCAGCCAGCCATTCAAACGTGTATGCCGTATTGCCTACATGGTAAGAACTGTCTTACTGCAATCTATTTTTTCTTACGAATTTTACATGAAAGTGGTTCGTCCTACACATTTACAACAAGGCGACTTTTTTACTTCTGATGTGCTTGTCTAGTAGAAAATCGCATTAGAATTTTGTAATTCCTGATGGTAGAAAAGTGTCAAGTAATAAGCTGGGTAGCCACCCTAGTATTTTGTATTAGGGTGCAAGGTATTGGTGTGATTATAATGTGTATTTCAAGGTCCCGGTGGTATAAAACATTGCTCAACTTGTCATTATTAAATGCATGTTCAGTTCCATTATTTTACAAAAATAGACTTTACATTTTCCTTGGTTAATGGCTCATACCACCCTTAATATTAGTTTTAGGTACAAAGTGTCCCGTATAATTTCTGCTTGATTTTTCATAAGGAATCACCTCCCGAACAGTTTGTCGGTCTAATTCAACTACATCCTGTGTGTGTGTGTGTGTGTGTATATATATATATATATATATATATATATATATATATATATATAGGTGTGTGTGTGTGTGTGTATATATATGTGTATATATATATATATACACACACACACACACACTAACCGGCCGGCTGCAGCGTTGCCCGCGTGAAATTTTGTAATCTAAACAGTAACTCTGGATAAAATATGTGATAAAGGCATTTAACAGCTAGCGTACTCAGTAACAATGAACTATAAATTGTCTTAACCCAGTGTAAAGAGCGCGCGCAATATGCTCGTATGATGTCATAGTAATTCCCATCGGAAAGCCTTACGCAGGATACGAACCAGTAACCGCACTCTTGCCACACCACAAACTTTATACAATACCTGAGCGAATGCTTAAAGGCAGGCTGTGATAATTCTTTCGTATGTACAGGCTACAGTCCCTAAGAGGTTTTATTTATGAGAAGGTTGGCACAAAGAAACGACTGTTGAATTATTTCTCCGTGATCATTCTCTTTTTTCGGGAGACTGTAACGTTTAACTGCTTCTCACTTACTTAATTCTCGAATTTCATAAAAACCTGAATTTGATTTGTAGAATAATATTTACATAAGCTTCATTATAATCAAAAAATCATCTCGATATCTGAACGGGTATAAGCGGCACAGTTGATTATTTGAAATCACATTTTTTTTAACAGCTTTTAAGGACGAATTTCGAAAAATTGTAAAAATATATTTAAGATATTTACTTAAACATCATTAAAAAAAAACAAAAAACCTCACTACCTGAAATGGTTTTAGAGAAATCACGGAGCAATGAAGAACACATTTTACGGCTTTTCACCCCCTTAATTATCGAATTTCGAAAAATATTTTCTTAGTGGGTGCCTATGGGGCAAGGGAAGCTTCCCTCAAAATTTCATGGTTCCAGGTCTAGCGGTTTGGGCTGTGCGTTGATGAGTGAGTGTGTCAGGACACTACTGTATATATATATATATATATATATATATATATATATATATATATATATATATATATATATATATATATATATATATATATATATATATATATATATATATAGAAAGCTAAGAATACTTAGCTAAACATATTCTTAAAACTAAATCAAAACTTGTTAGTATGAGGTAGTAATACATCTGTTTGAGCCCAGTAAGCGTTATTTTTATTCTCTTGCTAACTATTGTCCGCGAAACTGTTGACGTGGTTAAGGATTCGTGAAAGGGATCAGCATAAGTACTTTAAATTGTTTTAAAACATTTATAAATATTTTTTATTTTCAAGTTTGTTTCAAAATTCAGTTTTTCTTTAAAATAATTTAAAAATCTGACATGACAGGTTTACATTAATACTTTATGGCACTTAACATTTTGTTGATTTTTAAGTTTATAATAATACAATTGAAACCGATAAAATAAGGAATTTTTTCTAGTTTTTAAACAATTATTTTTTTAAAACTTAAATGTTGCAAATGAGGTCAAGGGTCACTAAAAGCCATTTTAAAATCATTTAGATAAACATTATTTCATCAGCCTTCTTCGCTCGCCCTTCCTCAATTCTACTGATTTTTGACAGAAACCTTCACGGGGTTATTAAAAAAAAACCTCACCAAAGTTTTACTGCAATCGGATGAATTGCATAGGAATGCACCCATCGATGAGATATTAGAATAATTTATATTTCTGTTGAAATTGTCTTCATTTATTTGTGTATGTATCTTATGTATCTTACTAACTTTCTACAACATGGTGCTAACTGACTACCAGCTAGACATAATGTAATATGGTAGCATCATAACCAAAGTGTAATTTTGGAAGGATTACACTGAGATCCTGGGTATACACAAAATAGTACTGTATATAATCACACAGGAAAAAGTAACAAGTTCAAACAAGTGTGTTGTATTTTACTGGGTTATCATCAAAAAAGTTGTAAAATAGCATATGTGTGTGACGGATTAAATCAAACACACACATACTCTCACCGTTATCCAATAAAAACCTTGGGGGAAAATAGGAAGGACGTGTACAGAGTGATAAAAAAACAAAACAATTACAACAGGAAAACTTCATACATTATAAAATCTACAAATCCGTTCAAAACTGTATTGATACCTCGTTTAGTATTAGTTCCAAGGCACGTACATTTCAGAAGAAAGTTACTATTTTTCTCAAGCACTGATGTGTAAACTAATTAAATGTTTTAAAAAGATATATACATTAAAGTAAATTGTTCGAGCGAGCAACTGTTGCAACAATATAAGACATCCGGCTGTAAGGGGTTGACGGCTTGGAGAAGTAGGCAAGATGGTGACGTGAGACAAGACAGGAGCATCCAGGCGGAAATTGAAAGCGAGCGACTAGTAGAAGCAAGAGGAAAGAAGTGAAGGCTGGAAGACAGAGGAGCGAGACGACGAAAGAAGGCCGAGTGTTTATCAACATAATCAATCCGCAGAGACGCAGAGCGGAGATAAGGGTAGGTGAAATACAGTGCCTCGCGGCCTGCGCACCCTCCATCTCCCAGAGTTAATCAAGCGTCACCACCGGCCAGGAAGACCCTTCGTAGCTGCTGTGTTGCCACGTTGCCTAGCTCTCTCTACACGCCACTGACATGTTGCCAAGCCTAGCGGCCTGTGCGCCCTCCATCTCCCAGAGTTAATCAAGCGTCACCACCGGCCAGGAAGACCTCATAGCTGCTGTGTTGCCACGTTGCCTAGCTCTCTCTACGCACCACTGACATGTTGCCAAGCCTAGCGGCCTGTGCGCCCTCCATCTCCCAGAGTTAATCAAGCGTCACCACCGGCCAGGAAGACCCTTCGTAGCTGCTGTGTTCCCACGTCGCCTAGCTCTCTCTACACGCCACTAACATGTTGCCAAGGCTAGCGGTCTGTGCGCCCTCTTTCTCACGGAGTGAATCAGAGTCACCACCGGCCAGGAAGACCCTTCGTAGATGCTGTGTTGCCTTATCGCCTAGCACTCTCTACGAGCCACTGATATGTTGCCAAGCCTAGCGGCCTGTGGGGCCTCTTTCTCCCAGAGTGAATCAAGTGTCACCACCGCCAGGAAGACCCTTCGTAGCTGCTGTGTTGCCATGTCGCCTAGCACTCTCTACGCGCCACTAACATGTTGCCAAGGCTAGCGGTCTGTGCGCCCTCTTTCTCACGGAGTGAATCAGCGTCACCACCGGCCAGGAAGACCCTTCGTAGCTGCAGTGTTCCCTTGTCGCCTAGCTCTCTCTATGTGCCACTGACATGTTGCCAAGCCTAGCGGCCTGTGCGCCATCCATCTTCCAGAGTTAATCAAGCGTCACCACCGGCCAGGAAGACCCTTCGTAGCTGCTGTGTTCCCACGTCGCCTAGCTCTCTCTACGCGCCACTAACATGTTGCCAAGGCTAGCGGCCTGTGCGCCCTCTTTCTCCCGGAGTGAATCAGAGTCACCACCGGCCAGGAAGACCCTAAAATAGCTGCTGTGTTGCCACATCACCTAGCTTTCTCTATGCGCCACTGACATGTTGCCAAGCATAGAGGCCTGTGTGCCCTCGTTCTCCCGGAGTGAATCAGAGTCACCATCGGCCAGGAAGACCCTTCGTAGCTGCTGTGTTGGCATGTCACCTAGCTCTCTCTACACACCACTGACATGTTGCCAAGCCTTAGCGGCCTGTGCGCCCTCCATCTCTCAGAGTTAATTAAGCATCACCACCGGCCAGGAAGACCCTTCGTAGCTGCTGTGTTACCATGTCACCTAGTTCTCTCTATGCGCCACTGACATGTTGCCAAGCCTAGCGGCCTGTGCGCCCTCCATCTC